>JAJOOE010009044.1:0-27136 GCA_036250405.1 Solanum raphanifolium | reverse complement strand
CTTAACAGGTATATTGTTTTCACCTATATAAATTATAGGAAATAATCTAGTTGACGTGGGCTTTTATTTCATCCAATAAGAGAATGAATGACACATAATAAATTTTTAAAATGAATAAATAAATTTAAAAAAAAGAAGAGGGTTGTTAGTTTCCAGAGTATAAATGAGCTAAAAAGGTGAATGAAAGAGTATTTTAAACCAAAAAGATGAGTAGAAGGGTTTCTGTAGACCAAAAAATGGATGAAGGTTATACTTTTCCTATAATTTAGGGGTATTTTTTTTTACCATTTTTCGAATAAAATAAGAGACTTTGAAATCAACAATTAAACACTGCCTTTTTTATGATTTACTTGATATTTGTTCAATGTCTTAATTTATACTCTCTCTATTTTATATTAAGTGAATTTGTGAGACAATGCACACTTATTAAGAACGAAAAACTATGTGTCATAGCAAATAACGATATATATATTTAGTCCACTTTTTTATAGTTTAAAATATTTATTATACATGGATATATTTTAATATTAAATAGCAAATAAAACTTTACACATCATTAGAACATTTAGGCATCATTTGTTTGTACTTACTGAAGGTCTGAATCTTAATAATTCAGATTCAGCCCATTAAATGTGTCTGGTTTTTAGGTCTGAATCTTAATCATTCAGATTCGGTCCATTAAGTCCATGTGTTTATTTTTAAAAGAATCCTATGGATGGATTTGAAAAGATCTAAATGAATCAGAGCTGTAGGAGAGTCTTAACAACATTCAAATTTAATTAACACGCTAGAATAAAAAAATCACGTCACCTCTCTGTCACGCCCCAAGCCTACACCCTGGACGTGGCCGGCACTCGAAGATCATTGCTGGTCCCCAAGCGAACCCTCATCCTGGCTGACTACAAGCGGAAAACTGATTCAAGCATACATAGCTTAAAAACTGAAATAAAAGTTCATAAAACTTAAATTCAAACTTTAACTCAAATGAAAACTCTGAATAATAAAATATATTCAACTCGCCCCAAAATTGGCAACTTAAGTCTTTGAAATATTTAATAAAATAAATAAATAATACAGACTTCTCAACTATACTGACTATCTATGAAGCCTCTAACTATAAAGATGGAAGTCAGGACAAGACCCACGACATCCTGACTAAACTGAAAGGTAAATGAAATCCTCCGGAAGCAAGGAGGCTCACCATAGCTAACTTGAACTCTCGGATGTATCAACGAAGCTCCTGTTGATGATCCTGAATACCTGTGTCTGCATCATGAGAAGATGCAGGCCAAATGGCTCAGTACGTGGAATGTACAAGCATGTAAGAGGAATTCTAAAGCATAAACATAAGCTTGAAACTTGATAAAAAGTGGAAACATACTTACCTCCTTTCAAACTTACTCAACTCTAGGAATACTCAAGGATACTTAAAACTACTCAACTCAGAAGTACTCAAGGATAAGATACTCAACTCTGAGATATGATACTAGACTCTGGGTACTCAACTCAATATAAAGCAACGATATACATGCAACATATGAAAAGTTTTATAAACAGTAAAAACAACTTAGTTCGTTAAAGAAAATGCAATAACAAGCTCAACTTTACTTATATAATAAAGTAATATAGTTTTTGTGGGAGATTTTCTAACCGACAACCACCACTATGAGCCTAAGTGGTGATACAACGTCTTGCCCACGCTGCCAGAACTGTCATGTACTTTGCCGTCATATAGAACGCTTAACTTAGTGGATCCACTAGTCTATGCTAAAAGCATCTTAAGGATTCAATTAAAAAGTATGATCCTTTATTACCCATGATAGCTACATGGTTTATGGAGATTTAAGTTAATATGAACTCGCATCCCCATATCGATGCTCAATACTACTCCCAAAAATATACTTAGCTCATATATTTGTAAAAACAAAACTCTTTCTTTGGTTTGAGATAATTACTCAAAACTTAGCTTAAAAGCTCTCTTGGAAATCATAGTTTCCTCTTTACTGAAAAACTAGCTCAAAGGCTCTTTTGAAATCTCAGTTTCCTTTCTTGTTTAAATGTGAAAACATTTACTCTTTGGGAATACATAGTCCCGATATACTCTTTTGAAGAAATGAACTCAACTCTTTACTCTTTGCTTAACTCAAAACTTTAAGTCTTAAAATAAAGTTAAAACGTTTGTAAAAGACTTCTTAAAATGAGGTTCATGCCGAGTTATGGATGTGAACGACTCAATGCAAGGTTTTCAATAACCATAGATAGAACTCAAATACTTGGAACTCAAGAACTTCAATAATACTACTCACTTCAAGAATGCTCAACTTAGAGGGTTTATGCGGAATTATGAGCATGAACTACTCAACTCAAGGACTCAAAGATACTTCTCATCTCAAGACTGTTCGACTTATAATGTTCATGCGGAATTATGGGCGCGAACAACTCAACTCATGGACTTCATGGGTAATAGGTAATAGTCCCATGACTAGGAATGTAATCTCAAATGGGTTAGAAACTTAATACTTAAGACTTAGGATCTTAAGATATTTCTTCTCTCATAGATACTCAACTTCTGGAGTTCATGCAGAATTTAATGGCATGAACGACTTGAATCGTAGGTCTACATAACATTATGGAACTCATGATACAACTCTTCTCATTCTCTGAATTACTTCCTCAAAACTTAGTTGAAATCGATAGTTGATGTCAAAGGATTCACAATTGAACTCAAAGGCTTTCTTGAACTATACTCTTAACTCTCTCTTGAATGTGAATTATGAATTCAAGAGTTTTGTTTCATGATATGAAGGATCTCATGATGACAAAGTAGATTCATGAATACATTCTCCTCATCCTCATACTCACTTGCTCGAGTTTTGAAACAAGTTACTAATAATTGTAGAAGACTCCTCAAAAAGACTCTAAGGGACCTTATCAAAAAGGTTTGAAAGAACTCTCAACTCTACCTTGAATTTGATTTATGAATTCAAGGTTATGATCATGTTAGGAATGGTTTTAGGTGTTTAGAAGTAGTTTAGAGTAGTTAGAATCGAAAAGGAGTGAAGGTGCACTTTAAAAGAACTCAAACGGGGCAACCGACGACAAATTGGGTGGGGCAAGTGACCCTGGCGCTATGGGTGGCGCGGGGCGCCAGCCCCTAAATTTCAGAGGTGGGTTTGGGGCGCTCTGGCAGGCGCATCGTGCCAGGCCCCAACCCAGAAAATTCAGCAAGTTTATTTTCTCGTTTTCTCACCCTATTTCGCCTAGAATCAAATGGTTTCTTCCCCAATCACTTAGAATTGATTACTTAACATAAGTACACTCTAATCTACTCAATAAATCCCCTAAAACACTCACTTTTATCTCAAGAAATCATCCAAAACCCAACACAACAAGATTTAGAATGAACTTCAAGAACACCTATCAAGAACTCATCAAGAACTCAAATCTTTCAACTTCAAGAATGAAATTTGCGCTGAAAATAACATGTTTGGCATGTGGGTGAACAAACCCAACACTATGGAAGCTTACATACCTCTTAGGGATCAAACCCATGGAGAGAATCTGCTACAAAACGCAAGAATCTCGAAGAACGCTTGATCCTCTCCTCTTTTCTCTTCTTGAACTCTCAACTAAAACCCTAGGCTAATTTTTTGATTATAAAACTGAAACTAATAGGATTAGAACCTTGAAATATTACTAAAAATGAATTAAATCTGATTGGATAAGGAAAAGACCAAAATACCCCTCTCTATTTTCGGCTAACTTTCCTTAACTGGACAACCTATCTTCAAAAGGCCATATCTCACTCATCTGACCTCGAAACTTAGCAAACTTGACGGTGTTGGAAAGATAATTCTAAGATCTTCACTACGGTATCTGATAGCACACCTAAATCATCCTGAGCTATCAGTTATGGTCGTTTGAAGTCGACCCAAAACTCATACTTAAGCATAACTTGCAAAATTTCAGATTTTGCTATTTCCAATTTAATTCTTTTTGAAACTCAAGGTGCTACATAGTGACCTTAATACATAAGAAATTTTAAATTCCTTGGTAAAATCTCACTCACTATGAAGAACGGTTCGAGTCTTAGTTCGAAAATTTTCTGGGGTGTTACACTATCTCTCATTGCACAACTTGCTCTCTCTCTCTCTCCACAAACTTTGTTCCTCTCTTTTCTCAATCAAACACTAATTTTTCCTCTTGAACTAGTAAGTTTTCATAATCTTTACAAGTGTTTTCTTATATTAACAATTTTTTGGGCTGTATTGATTTTTGTTAAGAACTCTTGTCGTAATATTTCTTTTGGGTGTATTGATGTTTTTCAAAACCTCAAGATTTTCAGTAAAACATTAGTAATCATGATTAAAAATAACAGCTATATATACTTGTCTGAGGTCTATTATGAAAATATAATTTGTTTAGGCCAAAGAGATTGAAGACTTCATCTCTACCTTTTCCAATTTTTTGTACAATTCTTTTGAAGGTTGTACTGCAACAAGAGTTCATGAGTGGAGTCCAAGTTATAACTATATCTGACCAAAAAGATGGAGCTCCTAATAATTCTTTATCCCAATCTTTAGTTTCAATTGAAAGAAATGTTTTGAGAAAGAAATTTATGGAAAGATGAGTACTGCTTTGGAGTTATTGATAAAAAAATAATAGTGCATCTAGCTTCGAAGAATGCAAAGAAAAAATTAGATGGACTTGAATGGGAAGAACAATTATATAGTACATTTGTTAGTATATTTTGTGAAGGTGACATCTATAAAAAAGCATGATGACGCTAGAGGTTCACAAGTTAGAGAATTGGTTTAAGGTCATTCGAGAAAAAATAAGAATTCTTTAATATTTCTAATTAGCTATAATATATGTTAAGCTTTGATGATTTGAAAACTTCTTTATTATATTTCGACTAGTATCTATCATACTTATTGAACTTTTTCATATTATATTATAGTTATGAAATATATAATTGTTCATGATATATTTTCTTATAAAAAAGATGTTTTTGTTGAATTCTTAAAGAAATCACGTTACAATAATTTTATATCGATATATAATTTTTATTTTCGTATCATATAATTTTTTAATCAAATATAAACATTATTTTTTTTATAAAAAAGAAATACTTTTTTGTTGAAATAAAAATTTTACAATGTTTAATTTCATATGCACATTCAGATATTGAAATCAAACAATCTTAATCATTTAGTGTTCAGATCTTGAGACCACATCTTAATATTCAGATGTGCATTCAGATCTAGGCATTTAAATCTTAATGCACATCTTAATAATCAAATGTTAATTCAAATTCAGGCGTCTTAATCTTAATGGAAACAAATAAGGCCTATATTCATGCCAATTTTTTGATTTTTCTCTCTCTTTATTTCTAATTATCATTTTGGTCTTTCTCTCTCTTTATCCACAATCAGTGAGTTTTTTTTTTCAAATCTCCTCACATATCACAATTTTGTCATGATTTTAGCCTTTTAATCATGATTCATCTTCATCATGTAATTTCTAATTTTATTGAAAGTTAAAAATTTATTTCTGTGTATCTGTTTTTGTCATTTTTAGGGTTTCTGAAGAAATTTGTATTTGTCGATACAATGCGGATAGTTGAAAACTTGAATACTTAAGTGAATTTATATCAATACTAACTTCATATTGTGTTGCACAATACAAATCTAATTTGTTGATATATAAGTAAGGATCTTACCCACTAGTGACACGTTTTAAAGTCGTGCCGGTAATGGACCAGAGCAGACAATATCAAAAGCGGATTGGGCCATTAGAAAATGGTATTAGAGACACTATTGTATCAGCCTTGTCGATGTGCGCCACACTTGACCTTGATGATTCATTCCATATCCAACCCCAAGTCTTGAATTAGGACATGATTTCTTAATCATGACCCTACCCGAACGCCCGAACTTGTTTCCAACCTTGAAATTTAACTTGGGACACCACATCTGAAATGTGACCAGACTTTTGAACAATGACCTAGACCCTACCCTACCCTAAAACCAATACAAATCCTAACTTTTAAAGCAAGACCTTAACCCGACACCTGACCCCAAATCTTATTCAAGATCCAAACTCTACTCTTGAATAGAGACCTGACTTTTGAATTGGGACCCCACCCCAACACATGATTTCTGATTTAACCTTGATACTCTAACTAGAGAACTAATATATGAACTAAGACCAACTTCCAAATTAGGACCCGACCCTGACCCGAACACCTTATGCGAGACCAGACTTTCGAAGGTGGACCGAACTGACATTCCTGACTTTTATCCAAGGACCGACTTCCAAATTGGAACTTGACCCTGACCCCTTAATTGGGACCTGAACTTCAAAAATAGGACCTAACCCCAACACTCGTTTTAGGACGTGATATTCGAACTAGGACCCAATTCTTACCATGACACTCAAACATGGGCTAAACCCCTGTTAGCAGAAATGTGAAAATAAAAACTAGGAAGAATAATAATATTTAACGTTGTTTAGATCAGAATGATCCTATGTCCACTCGAGAACAACTGCCTGTATATTATTAAAGAAATGGGAAAGATGTAACATCTCGCAACTAGAAAGAACTAGAAGGACGTTTAAAATCTGGAAATAGTTATTTTTGGAAAGTATAAGGAAATCTGGAAAATTTTAAGTAAGTTAAAGTGAGTTTTTGGTCAACTTCAAACGATCATAACTCCTAGCTCCAGAAGAGTTAGGTGTAGTTCCAAATATGGGATGTAGTTGGAAAGCTCTTGGAATGATCTTTCCAACGCCAGCAAGTTTGCGCAATTTCGAGTTCGTATGGTGAGTTATGCCCTTTGGAAGTTGGGTTGTTCGAATAAAGAAATGCCCAATCCGGAAATTTAAAGAGTAGTTTGGTATTTTCTTTACCCAATTAATTAAATCCATTTTTAATAAAATAGTTAGGGTCAAAACTAGGTTAGTTCAGTTTACACTTTTGAGAAATAGTGTTAGGGCTTTTGGAGAAAGAACGCAAGAGAAAGGAGAAGAGGAAAAGCAAGATTCGCCAAGAACGATCAATTTTGGTTGCGGATTCACCACGGATTTGACCCTACAAGGTATGTGAGTCTCTCATAGCGTTGCGTTCGTTCACCCACGCGCCAAACAAGTTTAGATCAGTGAAATTCGTCCTAAAAGAGTTTGAAAGTTGATGTTCTTGACATGAATTCTTGAATTTGAATGTTGTTCTTGAATTAAGATGAATTGAGAAATTTCTGAGTTCGTTACGTCGCATTATAGGGTTGTTTTGAGTTAGGTTCCTAAGTACTTTTGCTGGGTATCTATATCTAAAACTAATTTGAGAAAAAAAACCAAGTTTGGGTGAATTGGGGCAGGAAAATGTAGAAGAAATTTTGTCGGACGAAATCAGAGGGTGGCCGCGCGTCGCGCGCCTCGTGCCCAGATTTGAAGTTTCAGCTTCGCGTCGCGGAGCTGACACTAGGTGATCTGCATCAAAAGATGTTTTCGGAATAAAAATTTAATTATGTCTCCGAGTCGCGGACCCACTTTCAAATCTTGATTTTTGGTCTATTCTCATGTTTAGCTATCTAAATTCATTCCTAAATAACATGAGATCTTTCCAAACACCAATCATAATCCTTGAATCCATAATTCAATTCAAGGATCTGTTAAGAGTCAAGTCAAGAGTAGTTAAGATCAAAGTCAAGAATCAAGTAAGAGAAGTTCATTTCAAGTTTTCATAAGTCTTTTATAAACGTTTTAATTTTGTTTTAAGACTTAAGTTTTGAAGTTGAATAAAGAGTTAGAGCAAAGTTAATTTTCTTTAAAATGATTTATGGGAACTAAGTATTCCCAAGAGTAAATATTTTCACATTTAAGATGAGAGGAAACTGAGATTTCCAAAAAAGTTTTGAACAACAAAAGGGAACATTGATTCCAAGAGAGGTTTTTAAGCTAACTTTGAGAAATTATCTCAAACCAGAAAAGAAGTTGTTTTAAAAACATATGAGCTAAGTATATTTTGGGAGGCACCGATATGGGGACGCGAATTCATATTAACTCAAGCCCCCATAAACCATGTAGCCATCATGGGCAGAAAAAGGATCATACTTTTTAGATGATTCCTTAGTGCTTTTTAGCATAGACTAGTGGATCCACTTAATAGCTCAGGTTCTATACCGATGGCAAGGTATAGGAAGGTCCTTGGCAACGTGAGGTAAAATGTTGTACCATCACTTAGGCTCAAAGTGATGGTTGTCAGTTAGAGAATCTCCCACAGAAGTTATATTACTTTCTAAATGAGTAATATTAAGTTTGTTATTGCTTTATCTTTAACGAACTAAGGTTGTTTTCAGTTGTTTTATAGGCTATATATATATATATCTCATGTGTTTTACTTCTTTATATTGAGTTGAGTATCCATGAGTTGAGAAGAGCCAGGTAGGTGTTTCTTTCATAATCTATTTCGAGTCTATGTTTGTTAGCATTCCAACTCGCATACTCGTACATTCAATGTACTGATGATGCAGGTAACCAGGATCAGCATCCAGCGCCTCGTTGATCCAGTTTGAGCATTCAGAGTCTGTTGGTGAGCCTTCTTGCATTCCGGAGGACTCCCTTATTTGCTTTCTAGTTTTTCAGATGTTAGGATGATCGGGGGTCATATCCCGACATCCCTCTTTGTTTTAGAGGCTTCATAGACAGTTAGTAGTTCAGTAGTCTTTGCATTATCATTCTTTTGTTAAAGACTTGAGTTGCCACTTTTGGCCAAGTTGAATGTTTAATCTTTAAAACATTCTCAGTTATTTTATTATTCAGCCAAGTTAAGTTCATTGATCATTATAGATATGAATATTGTCTTCAGCTGAGTTAAGTAAGCCTGGCCAAGGGTTCGCTTGGGGCCAGCAATGGTCTTCGAGTGCCAGTCCCGCCTATAGTGTAGGCTCGGGGAGTGACAAACTTGGTATCAGAGCCAGGTATCAAAAGTCCTAGGGAGTCTAGAAGTCGTGTCTGTAGAATCCTAGTTATCGGTTTGAAGCGCTCAACATCTATAATTAAGAGGTTGCAACACTTAGGAAATTATCTCACTTCTTTCACATTCTTTCGTGCGTTAGAGTTTGATCTCTAAAAAGTTTCTTCTAATTCGTGCTTGCACATGCTTTAAGATAATCATGCTTCCACAAAGAGCTGTCAGAGGTCGTCCAACTAGGAGAAATGTTGAAGAGCAAGAGTTAGCTAATGCACCTGAAGTGCAACCTCAAGGCGAAGTCACCAACGCAAAGTTCCGTGAGGCTATCCGGATGTTGAACCAAGCTGTGACTAACCAGGTTAGGCAGCAAATACGGGCTCGATAAAAAGAGGTTGACACTTCAAGGATTCGTCAGTTCTTGAGGATGAATCCTCCAAGTTTCACTGGTTCCAACACTATTGAGGATCCAGAGAACTTCATTGAGGAACTAAAAAAGGTATTCGACGTGATGCATGTTGTTGATACTGAGAGAGTTGAGCTAGCTGCATACCAGATGAAGAATGTTGCTACGACCTAGTTTGATTAGTGGAAAGGGGGTAGAGCTGAGGATGCACCACCTGCGAGTTGGGCCTATTTTGAGGAAGCTTTCTTGGGGCGTTTCTTTCCCCGGGAACTGAAAGAGGCCAAGGTACGTGAGTTCCCCACACTTAAGTAAGTGTTCATGAATATGGGTTGAAGTTCACACAACTATCCCGTTATGCTCCGAAGATGGTTAAGGACATGAGAAGTAGAATGAGCTTGTTCGTTGCTGGGTTGAGCCGTCTATCAAGAAAAGAGGGTCGGGCAGCAATGCTTAGTGAGGACATGGACATTTCGAGGTTGATGGTCTATGTGCAGCAGGTAGAGAAAGAGAATCTTAGAGATAGAGAGGAGTTCAAGAATAAGAAAGCGAAGACAAGAAATGAGTCTGGGCAGCAAAAGGGTAGTGTGAATCGTTCGTCCTTTCAGAAGCAAAAGGGGCTTGCACCATCATCTGCTAGTGCACCTGCACCTAAGAACAAATGTGAGTATAATGGCCAGAATTCACAGAACTTCAGAGCTAGACCGGCACAGTCTCAAGGTAGTATGGCACAAGGAGGTAGTTGGGCTCCTATATGTGGTAGAAACCACTCAGGTAAGTGTCATGATAGCCAGACAGGTTGTTTCAAGTGTGGGCAAGAGGGACACTTCATGAAAGAGTGTCCTAAGAATAAGCAAGGTAGTGGAAATCTAGGCAATAGAATCCAGTCTTCATCAATTTCTCAACTAGACAGGGCTGCACCTAGAGATGCAACTTTCAATACTGGCAGAGGAGCAAACCGCCTCTATGCAATCACTAGTTGCCAAGAGCAAGAGAACTCTCCAGATGTTGTCACTGGTATGATCAAAGTCTTTACTTTTGATGTTTATGCTTTGCTAGACCCAGGAGCAAGTTTATCTTTTGTAACCCCTTATGTTGCAAATAAGTTTGAAGTTATTCCTGAGAAACTTTGTGAACTCTTCTGTGTTTTTACACCTGTTGGGGAGTCTATTCTAGCTGAGCTAGTCTGTCATGATTGTATCATTTCAATCAATCACAAAGACACCATGGCTGATTTAGTTGAGCTAGACATGGTGGATTTCGATGTCATTCTAGGTATGGACTGGCTTCATGCCTGTTATGCATCACTAAATTGTAGAACTCAAGTTGTTAAATTTCAGATTCCTAATAAGCCAGTCATAGACTGGAGTAGTAGCTCAGTAGTGCCTAAGTGTCGTTTTATTTCGTACCTGAAGGCGTGAAAGTTATTTTCGAAGGGTTGTATCTATCACTTAGTCAGAGTTAATGACTCAAGTGTTGAGGTACCTCCCATTCAGTCAGTCCCTATAGTAAAAGAGTTTCCAGAAGTTTTTCCTGATGACCTACCCGGAGTCCTTCCTGAGATAGAAATAGACTTCGGTATAGACATCATTCGAGATACTCATCCTATCTCTATTCCGCCATATAGAATGGCAATAGCAAAGTTGAAAGAGCAGTTAAAGGATCTATTAGATAAGGGCTTCATTCGACCAAGTGTCTCACCTTGGGGAGCTCCGATCTTGTTTGTGAGAAAGAAAGATGGTTCCCTTAGGATGTGTATAGATTATCATCCGTTAAACAATGTTACAATAAAAATAAGTATCCTCTTACGAGAATTGATGATCTTTTCGATCACCTTCAGGGTGCTTCCTGTTCTCGAAATTGACCTCAGATCAGGCTATCATCAATTAAGAGTAAGGGAATGTGATATTCCAAAGACAGCTTTCAGAACCAGATATGGTCATTATGAGTTTTTGGTCATGTCCTTTGGTTTGACCAATGCACCAGCAGCGTTCATGGATCTTATGAATAGAGTCTTCAAACCTTATTTTGATATGTTTGTTATCGTCTTCATTGATGACATACTAATCTATTCAAGGAATGAAGAAGATCATGCAAGCCATCTCTGAATAATTCTCCAGACTTTGAAAGATAAGGAGTTGTATGCCAAGTTCTCTAAGTGTGAGTTTTGGCTTGAGTCTGTGGCATTCTTAGGACATATTGTGTCTGGACAGATAATTAAAGTCGATACTCAGAAAATTGAGGCAGTGCAGAATTGGTCTAGACCCACATCTCCAACTGATATTAGGAGTTTCTTGGGTTTAGCTGGCTATTATAAAAGGTTTGTAGAGGGGTTCTCGTCTATTTCATCTCCTTTGACCAAGTTGACTCAGAAGATAGTGAAATTTCAATGGTCTGAAGCTTGTGAGAAAAACTTTTAGGAATTGAAAGAAAGGTTGACTACTGCCCCAGATTTGACCTTACCAGAAGGTACTCAAGGTTTTGTGGTGTATTGTAATGTATCTAGAGTTGGTTTGGGGTGTGTCTTAATGTAGAATGACAAAGTTATAGCTTATGCCTAGAGGTTCTTCCGTAATCACTCTCAATAAGACATCCATTCCCCTTTCAAATGAAAAGAGAACTAGACTTTTCTCTTCATCATTGAAATCCGCCATTCAATCGCAGTGCGGTGCTCTCAAAAAGCTCAATCCTCTAAGGCTGAAACGAATAGATCAGGAATTCGACCTGGGATCCGCAGGTAATTCGAGACAATTCAAGAAGAATAAGATAAGCTAACACAAAAAAGTCGATTTGATTGACAATACTTCTCTGTAAATCTATTCAGATGATATGCTAATTTATGCTGACCCTGGTTCTATCAAACCTGCTTCTTCAATCCTGGTGTGAACTTCTTCCTGCCTTCTTACCCAAGAGCTCTGATTCTGCTTAAATAAAAGCAGCTCTTCTTCCTTACTCTTTCGAGTAAGCATTTTAAAACTTCCTTAAACATCTGATACGGATAGGGGACCAATCGTGGGGGCTGATTCGATGGACCAGCTTCGTTCCCCCGGGGAGCTACTTGAATAGCAGGCGGCACATGTCCTGGTTCTAGTTCTGGCTGTTGAAACTTCATGAGAAGAATTATCCAACCCATGATCTAGAGTTGGCTGTTGTAGTTTTTTCTTTGAAGATATGGCGCCATTATTTGTATGGTGTTCATGTGGAAGTGTTCACCGATCACAAGAGCCTTCAATATGTGTTCACTCAGAAAGAGCTTAATCTCAGACATAGAAGGTGGTTAGAGTTACTCAAGGACTACGACATGAGTATTCTTTACTACCCAGGTAAGGCTAATGTTGTTGCTGAAGAAGGAAGAAAGAAGGAAAGAGTTAGCAAAAGATACGCACAGATTGGCACGCCTGGGAGTCAGACTTATGGATTCCACAGAAGGAGGTATAGTGGTGACGAATAGGGTTGAGTCATCGTTAGTGTCAGAAGTAAAAGGTAAGCAAGACCAAGACCCTATTTTGCTTGAATTGAAGGCAAATGTTCATAAGCAAAAATTATTAGCTTTTGAACAAGGGGGAGATGGTGTATTAAGATGTCAAGGTAAGTTATGTGTACCAATGGTGGATGGACTTCAAGAGAGGATCATGGAGGAAGCTCATAGCTCCAGATATTTCATTCATCCGGGTTCCACAAAGATGTATCATGATTTGAAAGAAGTGTATTGGTGGAATAATATGAAGAAGAGCATTGCAGAATTTGTTGCCAAGTGTCCAAATTGCCAACAAGTTAAAGTAGAGCACTAAAGGCCTGGTGGTTTGGCGCAGAAAATAGAACTTCCGGAATGGAAGTGGGAGATGATTAATATGGATTTCATCATAGGCTTGCCAAGGTCTCGCAGACAACATGATTCTATTTGGGTGATCATCGACAGAATGACAAAATCAGACCATTTTCTACCGGTAAAGACTACCCATTCAGCAGAAGATTATGCCAGGTTATATATTCAGGAGATGTAAGACTTCATGGAGTTCCAGTCTCCATTATTTTAGATAGAGGTGAACAATTTACTGCACAATTCTGGAAATCTTTTCAAAAAGGTTTAGGTTCAAAGGTGAACTTAAGTACTGCCTTTCATCCTCAGACTGACGAACAAGAAGAGTGCACTATTCATACATTAGAAGATATGTTGAGGGCTTGTGTGATTGATTTCAAAGGGAATTGGGATGATCACCTACCTCTCATTGAGTTTGCTTACAACAACAGTTTTCACTCGAGCATCCAAATGGCTCCTTATAAAGCTCTTTATGGGAGAAGATGCAAATCTCCTATAGGATGGTTTGAAATTGGTAAAGTAGGGTGGATAGGACCAGATTTAGTTCATCAAGCTATGGAGAAGGTGAAAGTAATTAAAGAGAGATTGAAAACAGCACAGAGTCGTCAGAAATCCTACACTGATGTTAGGAGAAGGGCGTTACAGTTCGAGGTAGATGATTGGCTATATTTAGAAGTTTCACCCATGAAGGGTGTTATGAGGTTTGGTAAGAAGGGGAAGCTTAGTCCCCGGTATATTGGACCTTATACAATAGCCAAGAAGATTGGCAATGTAGCTTATGAGTTGGAGCTACCACAGGAATTAGCAGCGGTTCATCCGGTGTTTCATATCTCCATGTTAAAGAAGTGCATGGGCGATCCTTCATTGATCATAGAAACTGAAAATATTGAGATCAAGGATAGTTTATTTTATGAGGAGATTCTGGTTAATATTCTGGATCGCCAAGTTCGCAAGTTGAGAACAAAGGAGGTTGCATCAGTCAAAGTCCTTTGGAGGAACAAATTTGTTGAAGAAGCTACTTAGGAAGCTGAAAAGGACATGAAGAAGAGATATCCACATCTCTTTGAAACCGGAGAAAATGCAGACCAAGGTACTAATTTTCTTCTTAGTACTATCTAAATTATGGGTAAGCATGTTCTTAGTTTGAAATTGCTTTTGGGATGTTTGAACTTGATGTTACCACCATTAGCTTAGTAAGAGTAAAATCTCATTCGAGGATGAATGTTCCCAAGGGGGAGATATTGTAACATCTCGCAACTAGAAAGAACTAGAAGGAAGTTTAAAATATGGAAATAGTTATTTTTGGAAAGTATAAAGAAATCTAGAAAATTTTAAGTAAGTTAAAGTGAGTTTTCGATCAACTTCAAATGACCATAACTCCTAGATCAGGATGGTTTATGTGTAGTTCTAGATATGGTTGGAAATCTCTTGGAATGATCTTTCGAACGCCGACAAATTTACACGATTCTGAGTTTGTATGAGTGAGTTATACCATTCGGAAGTTGGGGTGTTCGAATAAGCAAATGCCCAATCCAGATTTTTGAAGGGTAGTTTGGTCTTTTCCTTACCCAATTAATTATATCCATTTTTAATAAAATAGTTGAGGTCAAAACTGAGTTAGTTCAGTTTACACTTTTGATAAATAGTGTTAGGGCTTTTGGAGAAAGAACGCAAGAGAAAGGAGAAAAGGAAAAGCAAGATTCGCCAAGAACGATCGATTTTGGCTGCGGATTCGCAAAGGATTTGACCCTACAAGGTATATGAGTCTCTCATAACGTTGGGTTCGTTCACCCACGCACCAAACATGTTTAGTTCAGTGAAATTCGTCCTAAAAGATTTGAAAGTTGATGTTCTTGACATGAATTCTTGAATTTGAATGTTGTTCTTGAATTGAGATGTTTCTGAATTCATTACATCACATTATAGAGTTGTTTTGACTTAGGTTCTTAAGTACTTTTCTTGGGTATCTGTATCTAAAAGTAATTTGAAAAAAAAAATCGAGTTTGGGTGAATTGGGGCTGGAAATCGAAGAAGAAATTTGGTCGGACGAAATAAGAGGGTGCCCGCGCTTCGCGTGCCTAGTTCCCAGATTTGAAGTTTCAGCTTTGCGTCGTGGAGCTAACACGAGGTGCTCTCCCTCAAAATACATTTTCGGAACCAAAATTTAATTATGCCTCCGCGTTGCGGACCCACCTTTAAATCTTGATTTTTGGACTTTTCTCATGTTTAGCTATCTAAAATCATTCCTAAATAACATGAGATATTTCCAAACACCAATCATAATCCTTGAATCCATAATTCAATTCAAGGATCAGTTAAGAGTCAAGTCAAGAGCAGTTAAGATCAAAGTCAAGAGTCAAGTAAGAGAAGTTCATTTCAAGTTTTCATAAGTCTTTTACAAACGTTTTAACTTTGTTTTAAGCCTTAAGTTTTCAGGCTGAATAAAGAGTTAGAGCAAAGTTAATTTTCTTTAAAATAATATAGGGGACCTAAGTATTCCCAAGAGTAAATGTTTTCACATTTAAGATGAGAGGAAACTGAGATTTCCAAAAGAGTTTTGAACAGCAAAAGGGAACATTGATTCCAAGAGAGCTTTTTAAGCTAAGTTTGAGCAATTATCTCAAACCAAAGAAGAAATTGTTTTAAAAACATATGAGCTAAGTATATTTTGGGAGTAGTATTGAGCACCGACATGGGGACGCGAGTTCATATTAACTCAAGCCCCCATAAACCATTTAGCCATCATGGGCAGAAAAAGGATCATACTTTTTAGATGATTCCTTAGTGCTTTTTAGAATAGACTAGTGTATCCACTTAGTAGCTCAAGTTCTATACCGATGGCAAGGTATAGGACAGTCCTTGGCAACATGAGGTAAAATGTTGTACCATCACTTAGGCTTAAAGTGATGGTTCTCGGTTAGACAATCTCCCACATAAGTTATATTACTTTCTAAATGAGTAAAGTTAAGTTTGTTATTGCTTTATCTTTAACGAACTAAGGTTGTTTTCAGTTGTTCTATAAGCTCTATATATATATATATATATATATTGCATGTGTTTTACTGCATTATATTGAGTTGAGTATCCATGAGTTGAGAAGAGCCAGGTATGTGTTTCTTTCATAATCTCTTTCGATCCTATGTTTGTTAGCATTCCAACTCGCATACTCGTACATTCAATGTACTGATGCCAGTTGGCTTGCATCTTATTATAAAGTAGATGCAGGTAACCCGGATCAGCAACCAGCGCCTCGTTGATCCAGCTTGAGCATTCAGAGTCTGTTGGTGAGCCTCTTTGCATTAAAAAGGACTCCTTTATTTGCTTTCTAGACTTTCAGATGTTAGGATGATCGAGGGTCCTATCCCGACATCCCTCTTTGTTTTAGAGGCTTCATAGACAGTTAGTAGTTTAGTAGTCTACGCATTATCATTCTTATGTTAAAGACTTGAGTTGCCACTTTTGGCCAAATCGAATGTTTAATCTTTAAAACATTTTCATTATTTTATTACTCATCCAAGTTAAGTTCATTGATAATTATATATATGAATATTTTCTTTCGCTGAGTTAAGTAAGTCAGGCCAAGGGTTCGCTTGGGGCCAGCAATGGTCTTCGAGTGCCAGTCCCGCCCACGGTGTAGCCTCGGGGCGTGACAAGAGATCCCTAATACATATAAGAGAATCACACTTATTAAGAACAAAAAACTATGTGTCATAGAAAATAACGATATATATATTTAGTCCACTTAATTATAGTTTAAAATATTTATTATACATTGATATATTTTAATATTAAATAGCAAATAAAACTATACACATCATTAGAACATTTGGGCATCATTTGTTTATACTTACTGAAGGTCTGAATCTTAATCATTCAGATTCAGCCCATTAAATATGTCTGGGTTTTAGGTCTGAATCTTAATCATTCAGACTCGGTCCATTAAGTCCATGTGTTTCTTTTTAAAAGAATCCTCTGGATGGATTTGAAAAGATCTAAATGAATCAGATCTGTAGGAGAGTCTTAACAACATTAAAATTTAATTAACACGCTAGAATAAAAAAAGCACGTCACCTCTCTCTCATTGCACAACTTGGTCTCTCTCTCCACAAACTTTCTTCCTCTCTTTTCTCAATCAAACACTAATTTTTCCTCTTCAACTGGCAAGTTTTCATAATCTTTACAAGTGTTTTCTTATATTAACAATTTCTTGGGCTGTATTGATTTTTGTCAAGAACTCTTGTCGTAATATTTCTTTTGGATGTATTGATGTTTATCAAGAACTCAAGATTTTTCAGTAAAACATTAGTAATCATGATTAAAAATAACAGCTATATATACTTGTCTGAGGTCTCTTATGAAAATATAATTTGTTTAGGCCAAAGAGATTGAAGACTTCATCTCTACCTTTTCCAATTTTTTATACAATTTTTTTAAAGGTTGTATTGCAACAAGAGTTCATGAGTGGAGTCCAAGTTATAACTATATCTAGTTGGTGACCAAAATGATGGAGCTCCTAATAATTCTTTATCCCAATCTTCAGTTTCGATTGAAAGAAAAGTTTTGAGGAAGAAATTTATGGAAAGATGAGTACTGCTTTTGAGTTATTGATTAAAAAAATAGTGCATCTAGCTTCGAAGAATGCAAAGAAAAAATTAGATGGACTTGAATGGGAAGAACAATTATATAGTACATTTGTTAGTATATTTTGTGAAGGTGACATCTATAAAAGAGCATGATGACGCTAGAGGTTCACAAGTTAGATTATTGGTTTAAGGCATTCGAGAAAAAATATGAATTCTTTAATATTTCTAATTAGCTATAATATATGTTAAGCTTTGATGATTTGAAAACTTCTTTATTATTTTTCGACTAGTATCTATCATACTTTTTGAACTTTTTGATATTATATTATAGTTAAGAAATATATATTTGT
This sequence comes from Solanum raphanifolium, assembly GCA_036250405.1. Taxonomy (NCBI): domain Eukaryota; kingdom Viridiplantae; phylum Streptophyta; class Magnoliopsida; order Solanales; family Solanaceae; genus Solanum; species Solanum raphanifolium. The sequence goes on along the minus strand of JAJOOE010009044.1, from coordinate 9,012 downwards.
TCATGATATATTTTCTTATAAAAAAGATGTTTCTGTTGAATTCTTAAAGAAATCACGTTACAATAATTTTATATCGATATATAATTTTTATTTGCGTATCATATAATTTTTTAATCAAATATAAATATTTTTTTTTAATTAAAAAGTAATACTTTTTTGTTGAAATAAAAATTTTAAAATATTTTATAATGTTTAATTTCATATGCACATTCAGATATTTAGTGTTCAGATCTTGAGACCACATCTTAATATTCGGATGTGCATTCAGATCTAGGCATTTAAATCTTAATGCACATCTTAATATTCAGATGTTAATTCAAATTCAGGCGTCTTAATCTTAATGGAAACAAATAAGGACTATATTCATGCCAATTTTTTTATTTTTCTCTCTCTTTATTTCTAATTATCATTTTGGTCTTTCTCTCTCTTTATCCACAATCTGCGATTTTTTTTTTCAAATCTCCTCACATATTGCAATATTTTCACGATTTTAGCCTTTTAATCATGATTCATCTTCATCATGTAATTTCTAATTGTATTGAAGGTTAAATTTTATTTTAGTGTATCTATTTTGGTCATTTTTAGGGTTTCCGAAGAAATTTGTATTTGTCGCTACAACGCGGATAGTTGAAAACTTGAATAATTGAGTGAATTTATATCAATACTAACTTCATATTGTGTTGCACAATACAAATCTAATTTGTTGATATATAAGTAAGGATCTTACCCACTAGTGACACCTTTTAAAGTCGTGCGGGTAATGGACCAGAGCAGACAATATCAAAAGCGGATTGGGCCATTAGAAAATGGTATTAGAGACGCTTTTCTATCAGCCTTGTCGATATGCGCCACACTCTACCTTGACGATTGATTCGATATCCAACCCCAACACTTGAATTAGGACATAATTTCTTAATCATGACCCTACCCGAACGCCTGACCTTGTTTCCAACCTTGAAATTTAACTTGGGACACAACATCTGAAATGTGACCAGGCTTTTGAACAATGACCTAAACCCTACCCTGAAACCCCATACAAATCCTAACTTTTAAAGCAAGACCTTAACCCGACACCCGACCCCAAATCTTATTCAAGATCCAAACTCTACTCTTGAATAGAGACCTAACTTCTAAATCGGGACCCCACCCCAACACATGATTTCTAATTTAACCTTGATACTCTAACTAGAGACCTGACATATCAACTAAGACCAACTTCCAAATTAGGACCCGACACTAACCCCGACACCTTATGCGAGACCAGACTTCCGAAGGAGGACCAAACTAACATTCCTGACTTTCATCCAAGGACCGACTTCCAAATTGGAACTTGACCCTGACCCTTTAATTGGGACCTGAACTTCAAAAATAGGACCTAACCCCAACACTCGTTTTAGGACGTGATATTCGAACTAGGACCCAATTCTTACCACGACACTTGAACATGGACTAAGCCCCTGTTAGCAAATAATGTGAAAATAAAAACTAGGAAGAACAATAATATTTAACGTTGTTTAGGTCAGAATGATCTTATGTCCACCAGAAAACAACTGCCTGTATATTAATAAAGAAATGGGAGAGATGTAACATCTCGCAACTAGAAAGAACTAGAAGGAAGTTTAAAATCTAAAAATGGTTATTTTTGGAAACTATAAGGAAATCTAGAAAATTTTATGCAAGTTAAAGTGAGTTTTCGGCCAACTTTAAACGATCATAACTCCTAGCTCCGGAAGAGTTAGGTGTAGTTCCAGATATGGGATATGGTTGGAAAGCTCTTGGAATGATCTTTCCAATGCCAACAAGTTTGCGCAATTCCGAGTTCGTATGAGTGAGTTATTCCCTATGGAAGTTGGGTTGTTCTAATAAAGAAATTCCCAATCCGGAAATTTGAAGGGTAGTTTGGTCTTTTCCTTACCCAATTAATTAAATCCATTTTTAATAAAATAGTTGGGGTCAAAACTGGGTTAGTTCAGTTTACACTTTTGAAAAATAGTGTTAGGGGTTTTGGAGAAAGAACGCAAGAGAATGGAGAAGAGAAAAGCAAGATTCGCCAAGAACGATCGATTTTGGTTGCGGATTTGCCACAAATTTGACCCTACAAGGTATGTGAGTCTCTCATAACATTGGGTTCGTTCACCCACGTTCCAAACAAGTTTAGTTCAGTGAAATTTGTCCTAAAAGAGTTTAAAAGTTGATGTTCTTGACATGAATTCTTGAATTTGAATGTTGTTCTTGAATTGAGATGAATTGAGAAGTTTTTGAGTTCGTTACGTCGCATTATAGAGTTGTTTCGAGTTAGGTTCTTAAGTACTTTTGCTGGGTATCTGTACCTACAAGTAATTTGAGAAAAAAAACTGAGTTTGGGTGAATTGGGGCAGGAAAACGTAGAAGAAATTTCGTCGGACGAAATCAAAGGGTGGCCGCGCGTCGCGCGCCTAGTGCCCAGATTTGAAGTTTCAGCTTCGCGTCGCGGAGCTAACACGAGCTGTTCTACCTCAAACGACATATTTGGAACCAAAATTTAATTATGCCTCCGCGTCGCAGACCCACCTTCAAATCTTAATTTTTGGTCTTTTCTCATGTTTAGCTATCTAAAATCATTCCTAAATAACATGGGATCTTTTCAAACATCAATCATAATCCTTGAATCCATAATTTAATTCAAGGATGAGTTAAGAGTCAAGTCTAGAGCAGTTAAGATCAAAGTCAAGAGTCAAGTAAGGAAAGTTCATTTCAAGTTTTCATAAGTCTTTTACAAACGTTTTAACTTTGTTTTAAGACTTAAGTTTTGAAGTTGAATAAAGAGTTAGAGCAAATTTCATTTTCTTTAAAATGATATATGGGAACTAAGTATTCCCAAGAGTAAATGTTTTCACATTTAAGATGAGAGGAAACTGAGATTTCCAAAAGAGTTTTGAACAGCAAAAGGGAACATTGATTCCAAGAGAGCTTTTTAAGCTAAGTTTGAGCAATTATCTCAAACCAGAGAAGAAGTTGTTTTAAAAACATATGAGCTAAGTATATTTTAGGAGTAGTATTGAACACCGATATGGGGACGCGAGTTCATATTAACTCAATCCCCCATAAACAATGTAGCTATCATGGGCAGAAAAAGGATCATACTTTTTAGATGATTCCTGAGTGCTTTTTAGCATAGACTAGTGGATCCACTTAGTAGCTCAGGTTCTATACCGATGGCAAGGTGTAGGACGGTCCTTGGCAACGTGATGTAAAACGTTGTACCATTACTTAGGCTTATGGTGATGGTTGTCGGTTAGAAAATCTCTCACAGAAGTTATATTACTTTCTAAATGATTAAAGTTAAGTTTGTTATTGCTTTATCTTTAACGAACTAAGGTTGTTTTCTGTTGTTTTATAAGCTTTATATATATATATTGCATGTGTTTTACTCCTTTATATTGAGTTAAGTATCCATGAGTTGAGAAGAGCCAGGTAGGTGTGTCTTTCATAATCTCTTTCGAGCCTATGTTTGTTAGCATTCCAACTCGCATATTCATACATTCAATGTACTGATGCCAGTTGGCCTGCATATTATTATGATGCAGATGCATGTAACTAGGATTAGCATCTAGCGCCTCGTTGATCCAGCTTGAGCATTCAGATTCGGTTGGTGAGCCTCCTTGCATTCCGGATGACTCCTTTATTTGCGTTCTAGACTTTCAGATGTTAGGATGATCGAGGGTCCTGTCCCGACATCCCTCTTTGCTTTAGAGGCTTCATAGATAGTTAGTAGTTCAGTAGTCTTTTCGTTATCATTTTTATGTTAAAGACTTGAGTTGCCACTTTTGGCTAAGTTGAATGTTTAATATTTAAAAAATTTTCATTATTTTATTATTCATCTAAGTTAAGATCATTGATCATTATAGCTATGAATATTGTCTTCCACTGAGTTAAGTAAGTCAGGCCAAAGGTTCGCTTGGGGCCAGCAATGGTCTTCGATTGCCAGTCCCGCCTCGGGGCGTGACAAGAAATCCCTAATACATCTAAGAGAATCAGTCTACTGATTCTCTACTCTTCTAATGTATTTTACTATGAGTTTAGGATGACTTCAACAATGAAGAATCACCAGCCTTTTATAGGTGGTTAAACGTAGGCTCCAAGCACAAAGAAAAGAAATACAAAATTTGTCTTCCACAAATTTTAGCTTGCCCCCAAAGTTTAATTCCTATCCAAGTAAATTGGCACATGGATTTTTCTTCAATTGGGCTTGACCCCACTAGGACCAAACCCACTTTTTCAATCTCCACCTTGGTTTGCGGTTTGAGCATATGTATGAACCCGACAACCAACTTGTGACCTGACCTCGACTCTCTACCCAAAACCAGATTCTAACACCCGACTCACATCACCACCCCAACACCCAACCTAGAATTCGACCTCGAATGCCTACCTAGGATTTGACACCCAAAGAGAGGATCAACCCAGAGCAAATTTTAGACTCGAGAGCTGGGTCTTGAATCAAAGTCGTTAGTTGGGTCCAAAATTGAGAATCATGAGTCAGATTCCAAACTAGTATCGAGAATTGGTAACTGGGATTCGATTTAGGGTGGTTGAGGTGTTGGGTTAGGGTTAGGGTTGCAACCATCTACAAGCAGTGAAAATCATTAGATCATCATTTTTGAAAGAATTGTAGAAAATCATTAAAGTTCTTAAAATTTAACAAATATGTGAGTACTTACAAATTCGTAAAACTTCGAATAGAAAGGACAAGAAAATTATATGAAGACTACAAAAATTGGATATCCTTCCTTATATATAGTAGTAATTAAAAAAAGATTATTTTCCAAATTTGCAATTCTAATCCACCTCATGACTGGTAATAAATCACACTTCATTATATATAAAAAATATTATTTTTTTAATGAGCATCAAATAATGTAACTTAGAAACTAATGGAGTGAGTTAAAAACATTTTCTAGATTTTTTTCCGGCTATAGAGTAGAATATACCTCTTAGAAAAATTGTTTCTAACCCGAAAAACAATTTCGATTATTGATTCAGGACCCAACCCCAACTCCGAACCTGAACACAATGCTATGATCAATTTGGTATCCGACCCTGACACCTGACCAAAGACTTGACCCCGACTCTTGTTTTAGGGACCCGATATTGAATTAAGACCTGATTTTGACCCCGACACAGAAAATGGGATACAATCCCAACACCCGACCTAACCACCCTAACACGTGACCCAACACCCAAACTGCAACCCCACATCTTAATTACCGATTCTCGATACAAATTTGAAAAATTGGTAACTAAAGTCTCTGCTTGTAGATGGTTGCAACCCTAACCAAAGTTGAGGTGTTAGTTGAAAATGAGTTTTAGAAAATGTTTTTCGTATTATTTTTGGAGTTAAGTAATTTTCCTCAATTTTGAGAAAATATGATTATTTGGAAAATATTTTCAAAAACATTGAAGTCAACTAAACATGAAAAATATGGAAATCGCACTAAACGCAAAGCTTGTGTCTTTATCTTTTTTTTTCCTCCCTCTTTCAGGTGATAGTTTATATATGATGGTGATAAGAAAACAGATGGATATATCATGTATATAAGTTTCTATTCTGATCTTTGTTTGATGAATTTAATCTTTTGGTTTTCAGAAAATGGTGCTTTTTTCAAGTTTCATATCCAAGTTCAAGACAATCATCTCTGCTTTTATCACGTGGTCAAAATTGGAATGTAAATTTTTCTTCTAGGGAGAGGATTTGTGCCACTACTGCTTCTCAAAATTTTGAGGAGAGGAATCATCCTTCCATTAAAATTCTTCCTGATGAATGCCTCTTTGAGGTATTCAAGCATCTTCCCAGTGACCAAGATAGAAGTGTATGAGCTTGTGTTTCCAAGCGATGGTTTATGCTTTTAAGCAACATTCACAAGGATGAGATTGCAGAATCTAATGGTATAGATGGTGAGGGATATCTTGTCAGGTCCCTTTTTGGCAGGGAAGCCATAGATGTCAGGCTTGCTGCTATTGCCATTGGAACAACAAATCATGGAGGCTTAGCAAAGTTATCCATTTAGGGAAACAAGCCTTGTCATGGTATGAATGATGCTGGTCTCGCGGCTATTGCTCGAGGTTACCCTACTCTTAGAGATATTTCCTTGTGGAATGTGTCTTTTGTTGGTGATAAAGGCTTATCTGAAATAGCTCATGGGTCCCATCTATTAAAGAAGCTTAATCTTTTCCAATGCCCAATAATTACTGACAAGTCTTTGTTGGACATTGCGAAGAACTGTCCCAATATGACCTCTTTAACAATAGATTCTTGTTCGAACATTGGGAATGAGTCACTCAAAGTTGTGGGCCAATACTGTCTGAACTTGAAGATTGTGGTATTAAAAAATTCTCCACTCATTGGGGATCATGGATTAGCAGTTCTATTTTATTTATCTGGAAAGTTTTAATAGAAGTAAGGCTCCAGGGCCTAAGCATCAGGGATCTGTCTCTATGTATACTTTTTAACTTTTGTAGAAAACTAGACACTCTTTCCTTGGTGAGCTGCATTGGTGTGGAAGACTATCCATTAACTTTGGTGGATTCTTATTGTAACTCACTAGTATCTTTGGCTATTCTCAAGTGTCCTGGAGTAGGCAATACTACAATTGATGTAGTAGGTGGACTGTGTCGGAAATTGACTGATATAGATCTGAGTGGTCTTCTTAGAATTACTGATGAGGGGCTCACCCCTCTTGTTAAAAATTGTTCAGCTAATTTGGTGGAAGTAAATTTAAGCGGGTGTGTCAATATTACAGACATATCAGTTTCAACCATAGTTAAGCTGAACGGGTGATCTCTGAAGTCTCTGCTCGCAGATGGTTGCAGACATGTTACTGATGCAACATTAGTAGAAATTTTGAAGTCTTGTTGGATGCTTAATGTACTCGATGTTTCCAAGAGTGGAATCACCGATTCAGGGATTAAAACTTTGGCCAGTGCTATACAACTTCATTTACGGATCCTCTCACTGTCTAGTTGCCCTTTTGTGTCGGACAATAGCTTACCCTTCTTTCTTGATTTGGTTCAGAACCTTCAGGGATTGAACATACAACACTGTCCCAGAATAAGCTCTAGAACTATTGAAGCACTAGTAGAGACAAATCCAAGTTGTGATATCCTTTCCTAAGAAGGTTCTCTGGATCGGAGGGAATCTTGTATTTGGGTTTTATCTAGACTCTTCAGCTTCTAGTCTAAGGAAATAGATAGTTTTCAACATTTACTTTGCATACATGTGTTAATTTGCATTTGCTAAATTAGTGGAAGAGTTAATGGGTATCATTGTTTCTCATTATTGTGTAATAAAGATAAAATGCTAAGTTGGCTTCTCTACTTTGACATTCATCATATTCATTTTGTCTTTCCCAGATAAGAATACAAGTGACATCCCCATACCATGCGAGGTTGTGTGTTTTAAGGGGAAAGAGGAGAATTCCTATTTAACTCTCCTGTTGCATAGTGAGAGTTACGCCAAAAGAGTTTACACTGACTAAAATTTTTCCCTCTACTCTTCTCTCTATGTGAGAGTTAGGTTCATCGAACTCTATTGATTTTGTCTCAATCATATATGTGACAACATTTCATTGAAAATTCTAATCACATTTGAGGAAAAAATTGCCCAAGGATCTTTTTGAGTAAATAAAGAGGGGCACATCTATATTTTTGTTTGTACCTTACCATTTTTAGCATATACTGATCATTTGAAGTTTCACATTTATATTTTATACAATCCTGAGGCGCTTGAAGACGTTTTACATGAACTCAACATTTTTTCTTAATGCTCCCCTTTGAGAAAGCATCTTATAGGTATAGTCAGCTTTCTATGAATCCTCCAACATAGTAAAATAATTTATGCTATTTCAATTTAAATCCTCTATTTTAATTTATGCACTACATTAAACTCCTCCACAAGTTCTCAACCTTCTTTAGTAGTTTGCGTACATTTTCCTCTACAATTTGAGCTTCCTCTAGAAATAGAAGATCCAATTCATATCATTGTTTGATGTTGGTCGCTTTTTTCTCAGTCCTCTTTCATTGTCTCCAGATGTTGCTCTCTTTTTTGGGAGTAATATATTTATGGAGTTTGTCTTCTTTGACAATCAAGTTCACCCACATGTGTTTACCCGCTGTATAAAGAAACTTGCAGGTCTCTTTTGTTCTCCTTTAGAGCTAACTAACCTATTTTGAGCAAAGGAAGTAATGGATTATGTCAAGTTTTGATTGAAAGGTAATATCTATTCTCTTTGACTCTATGTTTTGTTAGTTTATACATTCAAATCACAAGAACCACGACCAGAATCTTTGTCCCATTCAGTGACTCAAAATTCAATTTCAAATCCGTATTCTAAATACATCCAACCAATTTCAAATTTTGAACACTAGCTATTTGGGGTCTATAAATAGAACCCCTCTACTCCTATTTTTACTCGGTTCTCAATTTCAGATTTCATTGAGTTAAGAAAAAATTCCAGAGAGTTTGAGTTTACAAAAAAAAAAAATTCAGCTAGTCAGAGTTGTGCCCTAATAAAAATGTCTTAACAACTTCAATACATCTGACAAAGCTTACCACAGAAAAATCCACTTTCAAGTTCGCGCATGATTTCATAATAGAACCAAAGTTATGTATAACTGAGCTATATATCTAGAATATATGGAAAATTATGTAATTACGCATACATGATATATTTACAATATATCATTATAGTTTGAAAGAATTACAACATACTATAGTTAAGGTGTTGTTATTTTCTCACTCCTCTCTCTCTACACTATCGATCACCTCTCTTCCTCTCTCAGCACTCTTGATAGCCTCTGTCGTTTCTCTCTCTCTCTCTCTCTCTGCACGCTTGCTTCTGTAACGACCCTAAAAACGAACTAGTGAAACTAGAGCCTCATATGTGAGTTTGGAGTTGAGAACTTGATGAAATGATGAGAAATGACCGTGACGTCCGGAAACTAGTCATTTGAACTAGTGAGTTGTAAGGGTCAACT
>JAJOOE010009043.1:0-46316 GCA_036250405.1 Solanum raphanifolium | reverse complement strand
CATATATATATATATATATATATATATATATATATATATATATATATATATGTACTCATGACATACGATTAAATGAGCATATCATGCATATTTGATTACAAGGAGGTCAGATGTCAGCCATGGAGGCTATCAGAGTTTCAGTATCAGGTGGCATCTCTATTACCCTTTATATCATAGCTATTTATGACATCATTTTCTGCCTTACATACCAGTACATCTTCATTCGTACTGACGTCCCATTGTCTGGGGATGCTTCTTGTCGTGCTGCAGGTTTGGACAGATGTCTTGATCGACCTTTGCCATATGGGTGTTGTCTCAGCTGAGGATTGGTAAGCTCCATTCTTTTTGGAGCTGTTGGTTGATTATAGATTTTACATACTTGAGTTTTGTATATAGTTGTTGGCGTCGTTGGGGACTTATCCCAACCGGTTGAGTTGTAGTATTCGTAGAGACTTGTGGACATTTTTGGTTGGGTCTTCTCAGCTTTCATTTATAGCCTTATCGGTTTATTGTATTCATGGTCTCATATGTTGCCTCGTCGGCATGCTAGTTCTTTATCAGTAAGATGACCTTGCCTGCCTACTTTATGTCTTTCATATTGTGTGACCTTACTAATCTAATTATCTTGTTTCAGCCGGTTATTGTGGCCGCCTTGTCGGCTCTCACTGTTTCATTTCCTTTATGTGTTGGTTCGCTCGATCAACTGAGGCACTAGGTTTCTATTGCGCCTCATCCATTTTGGGGAGTGACATTAACACCCCAAGGGATCTAGTCTAAACAGGTACAAGAGCTACTAAGAGTACAAACATGACATAATAAATAAAATACACAGCTTCCACCATGCATAAGAAAAAGTAGAAGCTGTTGGAGAATTCATCGTCTTCATCTAATGAAACATTACTAAACTGCATCCAGACTATGCGAAAAAGGCATAGCAAAAGTACTATCAGTACAAAACCACACGTAATGGTAGGCATTATCGGTCAACCCGACGCTCGCCGCATAACCTAAGAAAACAACTAGCAAGAATATGCAATAAGCAACTCACTTCTCCACCATTACCCTCTCTGGAATACCTCAGAATTACACTATCACCCTTACTACTAACTACCTTCTCAGTCAACCTACTTACTAGGTTCTTGATCTTAGCTTAACCATCCTAATGCATAGAAAAGTCCACGAATACAACTACAAGCATTTCGACGAACCACCCACGACATACCTTTACTTTCTCTTCTATATTAACCAGCCCTTGCCACATGGTACATTACATCAAGCTTTCTAACTACCAACCACGAATCCCTTCCTCCAAGGTGAAATCCACCTAAGTATTTACATCACATACACTACCCCTACTTCTCGCCCTTGCAACACACGGACAACTCTTGCTCTCAATTATTACGACCCTTGAACCCTTGGCCTTCCCGATTTATTCAACAACGAAATACGTAACAAGTTTACTCAACATAGAAGGACAATCAGATATAAGTCCTCATAAGCATATAACAAGTCCGAGGAAAAAACAATATCAATTATCCTTACGAACCACATTCAATTTCACAATCCTCAAGATATACAATTATGTCAAGTCATTGGTCATCTCATGGGACCCAAACCCAAACTGTTAGCATATTGAAACGTGGTACCTGGTCTAATTTTTGGGCCAGAACGTGGTAGCCGATCCCATATTTATGGCGAAACGTGGCAACCGATCCAAGTTAGTGTGTCGGAATGCAACACCTGATCCATTCAACAAGCAACAATCACAATCACAAGTATATTCCCATAATCATACAATCAAGTGTTGATTCCTGGCATACATCATTCAATTATTCTCACATACGATTAGTTTGATCCATAACTCAGCCTTTGCATACATAAACGCATTATAACGACGTAATACTGACATACATCACACAATTATGAATTCACAACCATCACAATGAAGTATTAATCGACAAATATCACTTAATAATAACTCGACCATACTTAGCCCTAGTTCATCATCTAAGGCTTCTTCCTATGATTAAATCATCTTTTGTTCAGTGCACGAAGGCCTACGCATAAATCCTACCATTGATTTTTATTATACTACATAGCGAGCACAGATATATAATTACTCAGTTAATAAAACCTAGCCTACCAGAGCGCCAAGCAACTGCACGGGGTTTTGGCTTTGATTCTTGTTTCCGGACTTTGTGACGGTGATCTTGACCGAAAATCTGCAATCCATCGATCTCCTTACGCTAGAGAACTCCTTCTCCTTCCTTCCTAAGCTTAAACCAGCTTTTTGGGGTTTCTAGGGTGGTTTACGTCTAAATTAGGTATTTTAGGAAGAATGAGAAAAGAAGATTTCGTGTTATTTACATTTAGTCTCGCCTATCCCGCTCTGGCTCCAGTTTACCCCACCGTGGCGCCGTCGCCTTAGCGGTATCTGACCCGCCCTGGCAGGACAGTGGCCCAGAAATTTTCCAAAGTTTTCTTTTTCCTAAATAACGACGGTTCGGGTCATTACAATAGATACCAATTTACCCCTCGTTCGTCCCCGAACGACTCGTGCACGGATCATCACACGCCCTATTTTGGGTTACTTCTAAACTAAAGAGTTGGTTCACCGCGGAAACCACGACGGATGGTGACTCTTCTAAATCGAAACACAAAAGATGCTATACTCAAGGGGTTGGTTAGGAGTTTTTAAGGCAACACACGAAGAAACGAACGCGTTCCAACTTACATAGCTTGATTCCACTAGGGTGGCAACACTTCCGTTGAGGCGGGGACGCTCTGCGAGGATACTCCCGCTAGAGCGAGAGATCGAGATACAATACATAGGGTGAAAAGATCATTTTTCCCCATTCCTTACTAAACTTTCCCAAAAATCTCAAAAACACTCTCAATCACTTCGGTCCGACGTCACTTCTAAGGTAATGTTCTTGCTCCCTATTATTTTTACTTCAATACTTAATTAACAACAATTGCATGAGGATAATTGATTGATTAGGAATGCCTTAGGGTAGTTATTTAAAATTGTGAAAATAGGTTGTTTGATTTGCTAGGAAAACATAGCATGGATACTTCCTTTACGTCCCCGACGTCTCTACAACGTCCTGGGCGTAAGGATTTCGTAAAACTACGGTCGAATCGGTACCAAAATGGATGGGGGAAGTTCAAAGGTCTCTTGGTGTAAAACTCAATTTTGGACATCATTTAGGGTTATTTTGCGAAGAATAACTGCATATTTAGGTTCTAAGGTAGTTAATATACTCTGATCTGCTAAAATTCTATCAGAAAACAAGGATTTTGGGACGAAGAGGCGCCATGATTGCGCTTGGTGTTCGTCCCAGATGAAAGCCGCTCTGGCGACCTTTATCTCGCTGTGACTGTTGTGGCGGGATACGGGGAAACAGTGGCCTGGTCCCTTTAACTCAGAAATTTACCTCTTCCCCTTCCAACCTTAAACTGTCTATTTCTATCGCGTTCTAACGTAAATCTTTCATAACTTGCAGGCTTATCTAATGAAAGGTCTAAAAGAAGAAAATATTCCTTTTTTCCGATTTCCCGACACTGTTAGTCGAGAGATATTTCATGACTTTCGGAACAACAAATTTTGCTGTGAGAGGGGCTTCATTTTACTCAGGCTGGAGGAGAAAGAGTCGGCCTTCTATGCTCGCCTGATGGAGTTCGGGTGGGCTCCACAGACCGAGGCTCCCTCTGTCGCACGTGCCGACTAGGTGAGGGAGTTCAACGCTATCCTGCCCACCGTCCATTAGGATGACCCTCACCCCATCATCTGCATCCAGGGAGTTGACATACCTTTGAACACCACTGCCATAAATGAGGTACTAGAGTTGCCCGAGGCCTCGAACACTGAGTACGAGGGTAAGCTGAGGTAGATGGATCTGGGCTAGCTGAGGGACACACTGGTGGAGCCTGCACACCGGGATAGAGTTTATTGGCCTACTGCTGAGGGTATTACTAGTGCGGACTGGTCACCAGATGCTAAGAGGTGGCTTCACTTGGTCACTAGGAGGATTCACTCATCGGGCAACCGCACAAACATGACATTTCATCGGGCCTTGCTGGTGGCATGTACGGTGCAGGGCATTGAGCTGAATGTGGAGGCGCATATAATTTCCAAGTGGAAGATGTTCTACCGGGGTAACAGGAAGGCTTTCTTCTTACTAGGAATTATCACTGCGCTGTGCAAACAGGCGGGGGTTTCCCTCCTAGATACTGATGAGGTACTTCATATGGATCCCCCCTTTCACCCTCTTTTGGTTAGACAAGGCTCTACTTCTCAGAGGAAAATGAGGTGGACGGACAAGGCCACCAACAATCAGACGACTGCGGAGTCAGACGAAGAGGGAGGCAACAGTACTCGTCCCACCCGGTCCCAGCCCCCACTCTCTGGTGCACAAGTAAAGGAGGACTTGGCAGCTGTCTGGAGGAGATTGGGGCGCCCCATTGCTGACACCACTTTGATTCTCCCCAACACCACCCTAGAGCTTGAGATGCTCCATCGCGAGCTGCGCCAAGAGAGAAAGAAGGGTCTGGAGAGGGACCGTTTGCTGGTCTGAATATGGAAGGCGGTGAAGATCATGTTCACTTGCGTCACCCTCGGACATGATATTCCCATAGTCGATTAGGGAGATTTTCGACAATTCTCTTCCCTGGAGGAGGCCATGACAGGCCTGGTGCCCTCGGAGGATTTAGACTCTGACGATGACACCTCCCACCTCCCAGTCCCAGGGTTCTTGACTTGTTTTCTCGCTCCTCTTGGGCTTGTAATTTAGAACAAAACATTATTTTTATCTTTTCGCCTTTCCTTATGTTTTTGTAGCACGTGGATGCTGGTTTTTCAACTGTTTTTTGTAGTACATAATCAATTTCTAAGTTTTATAATCTATTCTCGATTTGCTGAACACTAATGAATTGCAAGGGTTAGCCGTAATACCATTTGGGTTTTATTCGGGTAACTTTGGAAAACAGAGGAGGCAGGCTGAGGTTTTGCCTCGCCCCGTCCCGGTCTGGCGGTCTCGCCCTGGCAGGAATAATCCCGCCCCAGTGGCTCAGACGGAACCAGAACCCAGACCAAAATTTTTCTGGGGTTTTTCTCTTTAATAAATTTCACAAAGGTTCCTAACTTTACCAAGCCAATTTAGGATAATTCTCTAAGCTAGGAAAAATCATTGTCTACCCCAAGTCAATCCCACCATACACGAACCAACTCATTCTCGTTAATTCAGCACCACAATTCACACATCCCCAGGATACACCTAGACACTCACGGTTATTACACAAGCGCAAGACACATTCAGATCTTCCTTACAAATTACCTCGTAGCTTTATGTAACCATTGCATCAAACCTAGTCAGGATCTTCTTTTCACCACAAGTTTCACGATACTCAAGCATTTACAACTGGCATAATTCATCAACTAGGCCAACATGATGCTTATTTCAAAGTTCAGACACCCTTTATTGTGCACCTAATCACATCATCACATTCAAGCAATTACAATTTCACATTCGCAGTTAATTCAGACAACAAGAAGCACATATTGATAATTTCCAAGATACAATTCACAGATAAGTCCAAATTATTAGTTAATTCGCTCTATGGATGGCCATTTCTGATCATCCATGCAATTACACAACCCCTAGGGCCAAATACCAATGGGAACCTTCTCAGTTCCAATTTGCTTTGCTTGTGGCCCCTCAGTCGTGACCACGACGTCCGAGTTCACTTTGTTGAGATACCAATTGGATTCAACTCATAACACAAGCGACACATGCACGAAAAGATAGAAAGAAGGTGGAACGACTTCCTAGAATGCTTCCTAGCTTCTTGAAGATTAGATGTGGACGTCAACACACCAATCTGCAAGAGTCTAGTCCACATTTTACTCTTGTAATGGGAGACTGATAACCGGGGCTCTGATACCCAATTGTCATGACATAACCCACTGGGCGGTGCGGGCACCCACTCTAACACCTAAGTAAGAGAGCCCTCATATCTCAATAGTTAAACGTGCACAAAAGTAAATAAAATGGAAACAAATGAAATAATAGTGTTTTTATAAATGGAAACCTTCTTAAACAAATTCGGGTTAAGACTTGTAAAGTAATTAACACCCCCAGGGATTTAGTCTAAACGTACACGAGCTACTAAGAGTACAAACATGACATATTAAATAAAAGACACATCTTCCACCATGCGGAAGGAAAAGTAGAAGTTATTGGAGAATTCATCGTCTTCATCTAATGAAACATCACCAACCTGCATCCAGACTATGCCAAAAAGGCATAGAAAGAGTAGTATCAGTACAAAACCACATGTTTTGGTAGGCATCATCGGTCAACCCGACGCCCATCGCATAACATAAGAAAACAACTAGCAAGAATATGCAATAAACCACTCGCTTCTCCACCTTTACCCTCTCTGGAATACCTCAGAATTACACTATCACCCTTACTACTAACCACCTTCTCAGTCAACCTACTTACTAGGTTCTTGATCTTAGCCTAACCGTCCTAATGCATAGAGGAGTCCACGAATACAACTACAAGCATTCCTACTAACCACCTACGACATACCCTTACTTTCTCTTCTATATAACCTAGCCCTTGCCATATGGTACATTACATCAAGCTTTCTAACTACCAACCACGAATCCCTTCCTCCAATGTGAAATCCACCTAAGTATTTATTTCACGTACACTACCCCCACTTCTCACCCTTGCAACACACGGACAACACTTGCTCTCAATTATTACGACCCTTGATCCCTTGGCCTTCCCGATTCATTCAACAATGAGATACGTAACAAGTTTACTCAACATAGAAGGTCAATCCGATATAATTACTCTTAACGATATAACAACTCCGGGGAAAAAAACAATATCAATTATCATTACGAACCACGTTCAATTTCACAATCCTCAAGATATACAATTATATGAAGTCATTGGTCCTCTAATGGGACCCAAACCCAAACTGTTAGCATACCGGGACGTGGTACTCGATCCAATGTTTATGCCGGAACTTGGCAACTGATCCCATATTAATGTCGGAACGTGGAAACTGATTCAAGTTAGTATGTCGGAACGCAACACCCGATCCATTCAACAAGCCACAATCACAATCACAAGTATATTTTTATAATCATACAATCAAGTCATGATTCCTGGTATACCTCATTCAATTATTCTCACATGCGATTAGTGTGATCCATAACTCAGAATTTACATGCATACACGCATTATAACGATGTAATTACTGACATACATCACACAATTATGAATTCACAACCATCACAATGAAGTATTCATTGACATATATCACTTAACAATAACTCGATCATACTTAGCCCTAGTTCATCATCTAAGGCTTCTTCCTATGGTTAAATTATCTTTTGTTTGGTGCACGAAGGCCTATGCATAAATCCTACCATTGATTTTCATTATACTACGCAGCGAGCAAATATTTATAATTACTCAATTAATAAAATCTAGCCTACCTGGGCGCCAAGCAGCTTCACGTGGTTTGGCTTCGATTCTTATTTCCAGACTTCGTGACGGTGATCTTAATCGGAAATCCGCAATCCATTGATCTCCTTACACTAGAAATATCCTTCTTCTTTCTTCCCAAGCTTAGAGCTACTTTTTGTGGGTTTCTAGGGTGGTTTACGTCTAAATTAGGTATTTTAGAAAGAAGGAGAAAATAAGATTTCGTGTTATTTACATTCTGTCCCGCCTATCCCGCTCTGGCGCCAGCTTACCCTACCATGGCGCCGCCACACTAGCGGCATCTGGCCGGCCTTGGTGGGAGAGTGGCCCAGAAATTTCCCGAAGTTTTGTTTTTCCTAAATAACGTCGGTTCGGATCGTTACAATTTTGTATCACATATTCATAAAACCTTCCTATCATTTTCCCTTTATTTCTTCTTCTCTCATTTTTAGCCCTTTTCTCTTTTTTTACCCCTTTTTTGGCCTATAATTTTAAGGAAAAAATCTACAATTTTTAGGTGAGGTTCTATTATTACTTTCTGCTGCATTTTATGGTTATTTGAGCCTCATAAAAAGAATGAACCCCTTTGTTTGTTTAGTCATATTTCAAGAGGGGAAAGGTTCTTTGAAAATCTCGGACATATTACTAATCGATTATTTAGACTTATAGAAACAACCTAGGAAAGGTCATCAAGCTACACAACTAACTTCTCACACCAAGAAAGTCAGGTATCAGATTGATGCCTATAGTTGAAACTCTTTTTTACCCCGTTCTTGTATGTGGAATGATATCTGACAAGTAACATAGTTTGGATAAAAGATAAGTCATACCCACTATCAGCTCCTCATAAAGGGGGCTCATCCTCGAGAGGACTCAAACTACTACTTAATTATATTAAACTAACTAAAACCACCTCCTCCTTTTATTGTTAACGCAATATTTATGGGTTGTGAAAAAAAAAAATTATATATTCATAATTATTGAAATTTATTATAGATATATGGCAAGAACAGTAAATTAGTTTCATTTTGCTCTCCTATATGAATTCTAGCTTGTTAAAAAAAAGGACCCAGAAAAGTGTTGTTGAGTTCCCTTGGGTTGGTAAGGATACATGAGGTCACTATTATCCATTAAGTGTTCTACCTTAAGTTATCGATAAGATTTCGTGAAAAATTAACTATATTCTATCTTAATTACTAAATGGTGAATTTAATATATCAATTTGATCGGTTTGACCTTTAGGTTCTTTTAACTTTTAAAATTATAGGTCTAAAATCAATTCTTATTTTTAAAAAAGTAATTTATTTTTATATATAGCTATTTTTTGTGTCGAAAGTATTGAGATTGGTCGAACTCATTGACTATATGTTGTATTATCACTACTAATATTTTAAATATACACATTAATTTGGTTTAATTATATAAAATAAATTATAATGATAAATTTTTTTAGAAATTTTCAATGTGAGGACTTGGAAATTTGAAGGATTAAAGAAAAAAAATATTAGTTAAAACGCAAAATATGTTGCCAATAACCATTTAGAGAGGTGTTATGGCCACTTTTAGAAAGAAAACAAAGAAGGAGAAGAAAGATATAAGATCTAAATTTTTAACCTCACTTATAAAAGTGCACTCAATCATCATCGCATTATACGAAATTTCAATCAGGTTCACACATTTATATTTAAATATTTTTTAAATAACATAATACTATTATATATGATCTAGAAAGGGGAACATGGATTCCCAGAGAATCCCTAAATACCCTTGGTTACTTTTATCTTTTTAAAAAAAAAATGAAAATAAAAATTATTAGTAGTATCATACGTAAAGTATGTCTAGTTTATGATAATCCCAAATTATGAAGTCCAAAAAAAAACCAATTTCTTGCTTAGAAAAAAGTACTTAAATAAATCAACCAATTTTATTTACTTATTTTCTTTTCTTTTCGTTATTTAATTTATTTTTCAATAGGCTAAATATTTGTAGTGTTTTCTTTGAAAATTGATGTACTAGTGTTGAATAGGGTTTCAGTTTATAATTTATATGACCATAACTTTGTATATGCGTTTCGGGTTTCCGCGAATTAGTAACTTTTGCGTAAAGTAACTTTTGCGTAAAATCTATATTTATATGGAGAAATCTATTATATATTTAATAAATATACATTTGTTGGGAACTCAGTAACAAAGCAGTTTGTTGGACTTACAATTTGTGTTATACTCATGTTTCAACCATCAATTACATTTACCATTTAGGTGTTTAGGCTAGATTGAGATGTTTTATTTACCACGAACCGGTATGCTAATAGATTGGGTTTGGGTTCCATGAGAGGACCATTGAATGGGGTTCCATGAGAGGACCATTGAATTGTGTTGAGTATCTACTTGTGATGATTACGTTCACATCTAATGATGATTGATATTGGAAGACGGTATGTTGCTCTAAATTGATAACCAATGTGTATTATTGAGAATGTGGGATGCTACATTAATCCTGAAAATATGACTAATATTGTATATGTTCGGTATATGCATGTTTATAATGTTGTGGTTACTTGCATGTGTTTCACTTATTGGGATAGCCATGTGATCCTACCAGTACACTGTGATTGTGTACTGATACTACACTTGCTCTTTCTTTGTTGAGTACATGGCATCTTCAGGTGGCTATTGATAGACTTTAGCTAGGTGACTAATGAGCGTGACCGGATTCAAGGGTGAGCCAGTTCTTTCGGGGTGCCATGGATCTCTCTTGTTTAAGTCCACTCTTTTCGGACTCAGACTATTTGCTAAGGTGTTTTTTAGTTTCAGGGTTGTACCCCTTGTTATTAGACTTTTAGTTAGTAGAGTTTTGGTACAATGACTTTCAGGTTCTAGGTATTTAATACCGCATTTGTTTAGTTAATTAACTTGCTTCCGTAACTTAATTGCCTTAGTTTTGGTTTAGTTGCTTAGTTTGGGTTATAGTTGTGCTTCTCCCGCCACCGGATGGTTAGTGTGGGTGTTAATCACGACGGTCTGGGTCGTGACAAAGGTTGTATCATAGGCCTAGGTTCATTGATCTCATTGTACCAAAACGAGTTTAGTAGAGTCTTGCGGAACGGTACGATGATATCCGTACTTTTCTTCGAGAGGCTATAGGACTTTAGGATAAACTCACTTCTTTCTACTCCTTCATGCTATGACTTGAATCTAATTGGTATATGGGTGATACAAATTGATATCTTTCCTCCTTCACTATATGGTCTGAGCTTGAGCAACAACAACGGTAACACCATCACTAGCAAGAAAGGATGTGTATAGACTACCGACAGTTGAATATGGTCACCATTCAGATCAAGTATCAATTGCCTCAGATAGATGACCTTTTTGACCAATTGCAAGGTGCATCGGTTTTCTCTTAAGATTGATTTAAGGTCTGGTTACCATCAGTTAAAGGTTGAGGCGGTTAAGAATTGGGTTCGACCAAGTTCTATGATTGAAATTAGTAGTTTTGTGGGACTCACTAACTACTATTGTCGCTTGTGGTATGAGTTGAGTCCAATTGGTATCTCCCGATTCCAATTGGTATCTCAACGAAGTGAACTAGACGTCGTGGTCACGACTGAGGGGCCACAAGCAAAGAAAATTGGAAACTAAGAAGGTTCCAATTGGTATCTGACCCTAGGGGTGGTGTGAATGCATGGATGATCAGGAATGGTCATCCATGGAGTGAAATAATTAATTAAGAATTTGGACTTATGTGTGAATTGTATCTTGGAAACTTTGAACGCGTGCTTCTGGTTGTCTGAATTAACTGCGAATGTGAAGTTGTAATTGCTTGAATGTGATGAGGTGATTATGTGCACAATAAATGTGTGCCTGAACTTTGATATGCACAATATGTTGGCCTGGTCGTTGAAGTTATACAAGTTGTAAATACTTGAGTATCGTGAAACTCATTGTGAAAGGAAGATATTGACTAAGGATCATGTGAGTGTTTGGGTGTATCATGGGGATGTGTGGGTTGTGGTGCTGAATTAACAAGAATGAATTGGTTCGTGTATCGTAGGATTTACTTGGGATAGACATGATTTCTCTTAGCTCAGAGAATTATCCTAAATTCGTTTGGCAGAGTTAGGAACCTTTGGGAAAATTAGAAAAGAGAAAAACCCCAGAAAATTAGTTGGCCTAGGTTCTGTTTCCATTTTGGCCGCTGGGGCGGGACTTTTTCTGCCAAGGCGAGGCCACCAGTGCAGAATTCCTCCCACCAAAGTGGGATAGGGCGAGATAGAATCTCAGCCCAGTGTCCTATGTTTTCCCCTAGTCACAATTACGGACCCCGAATCGTACCCAAACTAACCCCCGTGTTCTAATTCAGTGTTCAGCAATCGAATATAAGTTATAAGGTGTGTTAAAATTGTGGAGGACCTGGGAATATGAGGAGGAAATCAGCGAGGCCGTGGAGGCCGAGGGAAATGGTAATGCAGGTAGAGGAGTAGTGCAACCAGGCAATGAGGTTGCCCGTCAACAGGACATGGCTCAGTTTTATGTTTTCCGGGCAAGACCGAGTTTGAGGTGTGATACAGTGGTCACTAGTGCTACTCTTGTTTGTTCCTGTATGGCTATTGTTTTGTGTGATATACGTTATTCTTATTCGTACGTGTCAGTTCAATTGCCTTGGAATTTGATGTGGTTTGTGATATACTTGATGCCTTCATCCATGTTTCTACCCCAGTTGAAGAGTCAGTCATAGTCATCCTTGTATATCGTGTTTGTCCTGTTGTGTTTATGGATTTTTAGATTTGGGTTGATTTGGTTATGCTGGATATGACTGACTTGATATAATCTTAGGCATGACTTGGTTGTCCCCCTATTATACTGAGATTAATCTTAATACTAAGTCGGTAACTCTAGAGATCCCCGTTAGGGAAAGGTTAGAGTGGGAAAGGGGGAAAGGGGCACAAGCCTAAGTCAGTTAAGGTCATATCTTTCGTGCTGGGTAGGAAACTGGTGGGGTAGGATTGTTTGACGTAATTGGCTCATATTCGGGATGTTGAGGTCGAATCCCCCTCTATTGAGTCTATTCCTAGTGTGTTAGAGTTGAGAGAGCTTAAGTCTTAAATCTAAGATTGATAAAGGATTCATCCGTCCTAATGTTTCCAAGTGGGGTGCTCCTATCTTGTTTGATAAGAAGAAGGAGGGTAGTATGAGGACTGATGATTTTATCTTAATCCATAAGGGAGTGGATTAATACCGAAATGACAAGCTTATGGATAAAGAAAGTTCCATTGAGTATACTTGGGTGAAGGAAATTGAAGATTTTAGTAAGAAAATGTGTACCAAGATTGGGTTAGTCTTTTGAATTTGATGAGTTTACCTGAGTTTGAGGTGTCGTGTTGATGAAATGTTGGCTTCATAGTGATAGTCAAGGCTGACTGAGCGTAATGGTAATAAGAGTTCGTGATGGATTGTGACGGGATGCAACTATATAATAAATTTGTTGGTTAAGCAAATTTTTGTATAGTAATTACGACTTGCGAGTATCTAAGGTTGTGGCTTTCGAAAAATTTGATGAGTAACGTGGTTGTATGGAAAGTTTTAAGAGATGGTGGGACACCATTCGAATAGAAATTAAAGAGCTAGAGTCATAATGAACAAAAATAGTGAGATGTAGTACAACCTTTAGAGAGAGGCGAGAGCGATAATATTTTATTTGATTGCGAAGGCTAAAGAGGTATCTTTAGAGGGGTAGATAATTGGGTTTAGAGACGCGTGATTTTATTCGTTTTGATGTGGTTTTGGTAATAGTGTCACAAGTCCGTCAGATTTGGTTAAAAACTATTGAAAAGGACTTGAGAAATGAGTGTATAGACATTAGCTCGAGTGTGATGATAAGTGTTTTTATTTTATTTTTGAGTTTAGTAATGAGTACGATGGAATTTTAGCGAAGGATATTGTAAGATCGATGGAGATGCAATTGATGATAAACACAGATCCATGAATTCATAAAAATCTTCAAGGTACAAGCTAATGTTGATAGAGAAAGGGATTGTGTTATATGGTGGAAATTACAATTCAGATTTTTCATTGTGAGTCTACATTCGTGGTGATGTATTTTGTCAATGTATGAATTGGCAAGGTGGGAAATAATCAATTGTATCTGGTATTGAGCATTTTAAAGGACTTACACCTGGGGTGAGTCGTAAGTTTACTACTATTGATTGTTAAGTACCTAAGAAGGTTTCATTTTTAAAAGTGTTGGTTTATAATAAGGTAAAAGGTCGGAGTGTTTATGATGGTTGTTAGTGTCGTGAGTATGATTCACTAGCTATGCTCTAGTGTGTTTTCACTTTTGTAGGTGGATCCCTAGTGGTGGATCAGGGGTACCAAATCATGCGATGTTCTCTTGGTTGAGTGGGAAGATTGGGAAGATTTAGTTATTTCGAATAACATAATTAGTGTTGTATTGGAGTTGTTAAAGTATTTTAGTGGTTCTACATGTACCACGGTGCTTATACGATTTTATAGAAGAGCTACCCTGAGTATTTATGGTTGTCCGACAATCTAATATTTCATCTTGTCGTCGAGGTGACAAGGCCCCGACTATACCCAAACTTTACAACGAAAGTAAACATCCTCTGATGACCCCAAGATAAGATAAAGCTTACGAACTCACAGCTAAACTCGATTCCTAGCGGGTGGGTCGATAAGAATCCCTGCCTGAACTTGCTCAAACGAAACAAAAATCAGTGTCCCAAGAAATAGGACGTAAGTACAAATAAAAATGCACTGGTATTTAATGTGGAAAGTAGAATCATAAGTAGCTACTGAGAAAGGGTAATAGAGATACCACCTAAAACTGAAACTCAAATAATCTTCAATGGCTCACATTTGGCCTCCTACTATTTAAATATGCATGGTATGATCGTATAATCATATGTTGTGAATATGTATATATAGATGCAAATGCATGACACACATAACCAAATGCTAGCAATGGTGGTTCTTCCCAGTAGCTAACCAGAATCATATTCACCAACATGTATCCATTGGTGTCTCATACGTATAAATATAGGCAATAGGCCACATACCTCCATATTATAGCTCGAGAGTAGAATGTATAGCATGTCATGTCATAGATCTATAACACATATATGTTACCATTGACATGTTGCCAATCTTGGCCCGTTTGTAGTCTTGTTCTCATAACCCCGTAATCACTTTCGAATGACATGTAACCATCTCATGGGACCTCATATGTTCTTCCAAATAAGCTTGAAAAATTAGCTCGAATTTTAGAAAGATAACCTAACCTTGTAGATATTCATAACAAGTTTAAGGTGGTTTACTTAGTGCTTGTACTTGGTTCCTAGATAATTTATAAAATAAGTATTTCAAAAATCAAGTGTTCTATTAGTTTGATCATTTAAGTTATATTTGAGAGTTTTGAAGATCATGAGCTATTCTAAATATTTTTCATAATAACTTTAGTGGGAAAAGAGGGTTGGTTACAAATAATAAGGGTCTCCCGTAATATTTTTAAGTCACACCACTGAAGGAAGAATAAGAATTCATACATATGGACTTATAATCAACGAAATCGATAAAATGACATGTAGATGTCGAATACCCTATTTATCCGAATGAGTTGAGTATCAAAATACTAGAATTATGTAAATCATTCAGCTGAGATCCCAATGCCTTTGATAGAAGGTCTTTCTAGCAACAGAATAGCAAAATATCCCACTTGGCGTTTTAGGAATTTCCCAGTGTCGTGCTAAAATGAGGGATAGAGCTTAGCATTAACATACCTTTCCAATGAACTCTCGAATGCCCGCAGCTTCTTCACAAAAGTTGTTCCTTATGTCTAAGCTTCACAAACACTATATATACACAGTTGGTACGTACCTATAAAAAATTCATAATTGCACTTAAATCGGCAAATTTTCCATATGGCCCCAAGTTGATGAAACATCTGTAGAACTTCGTAAAAACAATCATAAAAGAGTCCTGAGATGATTACCTTAGCAAACTAACTGTAAACCTTGAATAACCAATAATAATTACCAATTTATATCTTCAAAAACTAGCTCCAAATGCAGCTAATAGAAGGGGAAAACAATTGCCACATGTAGAGATCACGTTTCTAGGCACGAGGGCAACCTTTAATGGTAGAAAGCGCTAAAAACTAACCTTCATCATGCAATAACTCCATTATAACCCTCACTTCAACTTTCTTTCTGGTTAGGAAGTGAAAGAAAAGCTTTTATGGGTTAAAACTTCGAATAAGCCGACAAACCATAATTTTGACCCGACCCAATTTGCGACCCGAATTCTGCCCGAGCAGTCCGCAGTAAAACCCTCATAACTTTTAACTCTAATGTCGGTTGGATACGGGGTTTTGTGCGTTGCAAACTAGAATTGTAGGCCTTAGATTTGATATGTCATGGGCCTTGTAACTCTTCATATATTGGGAGAAATATCCAAGACATTTGACCCAAAGTTAAGAAAATATTATTAGAAAAACTTCGATAACTTTTGCCGACCTTAGTTTCGCTAATTTTCTTGACTTCAAAACATAAAATAAGACCCTTGTGCTATTATAATACCTCGTAACACACTATTCTTAGCATGTTAGATATTCCTAGGCTTATCCCCAAGGCATGGGATAATTTAAATCTTTCAAACGCGTGAATTGCTATCCGAGCCATTTCTTTAATCCTAAACTTTGTTTGAGGGGTCCCTTTGACCTAAAACTCTAATTTAGTTCCATATATTTCCACCCATTTACAATCTTAATCTCCAATGTACGATACCAAGTTATATACACCTCATATAACCATGCCATACTACGCCACATATATTATGCAAGAATAGAAAAAAAAGTACGGGATCTTACATTCTCCCCCCCCCCCCCTGATGAACATTCGCCAGCGAATGTATCTAGAAAATTCCTTGGTTGATTTTTTCAGACTTTATTTGTGAGTATATATTTGTTACAGTCGCAAACATAAAGTCAAATTATGAAAATTCTAACTACTAAGCTTCATATAGCTATCATGTAAGAAGACATATAAATTGTACTTTCAAGCTACTTAAAATCTAATTAAGTCATTGTGAAGAAATAATTGTCAATTATCGAAATGTGACTCACCTCAACTTGTAAAAAATTAGGGGGTACTCCTTCCTAATATCCTCTTTCGCTTCCAAGTCATTTCCTCAACATTGTTATTTTACCACAACACTTTCATAGAAGATAATTCTTTTGTTCGAAGCTTTCCTACTTGCTGATCTAAAATCACTATTGGTGCCTCTGCATAAGATAAATCTTCAGTGATGTAAGTATTTTCAATGGGCATAATACGTGAAGGATCTCCAATGCACTTCCACAACATAGATACATGAAATACAAGATGGACTACTTCCAATTCTAAAGGAAAATCAAGCTCGTATGCCAGCATACCGATCTTCCGAATAATCTTATACGGTCCAACATAGCTAGGACTGAGCTTTTCTTTCTTTCTGAATCACATGATGCCCTTCATAGGTGATACTGTTAGGAAAACCTAATCTTCTACATGAAACTCTAAGTTCTATCGTCAAACATCTGCATAAGAATTCTACTGACACTGTGCTACATAAGGCCCATCTCTAAAAAGCTTAACATTTTCGATTGCTTGCTGGACTAGATTGGGACCTAGAAAACTCTGCTTCCCTGAGCTCAAACCAACCGATCGATGACCTACACTTCCGCCTGTATAGTGCTTTGTAAGGGGCCATCAAAATACTAGCATAAAGGCTATTATTATAAGCGAACTTAATAACAGGTAGATGTTGATCCAAACTTCTTTTAAAATCCAGCACACAAGCTCGTAATATATCCTCAACCTTTTGAATAGTACGTTCTGCCTGTCCATCAGTTTATGGATGAAAAATGGTGCTAAGATTTACCTGAGTGCCTAGACCCTTCTGAAATGATCTCCAAAAATGTGCTATAAATTGAACCCCTTGATTTGACGTATGAATGATACTACTTCCAGTTCAAGTGCCAACGATCATTAATAGTAATATAACCCAACTAGTGAGTTGGGGTCGAGTCCCAAGGGAGCAGTTTGTAATCGAGAACTAAGAGAAAAGCAAGAACTTCGCTCAAGTCAATTATAGCTACAAACATATACGAAGAAAAACATATCAGATTAAAGGGTGACACAAGTGTCAACTATCAAAAGGGGTTTTATAGTCAATTATCAACTAAAACATCAATTAATACGAAATACGAATATGGAGACGGGATTCTTGGGATGTGATAGGAGTATGGGCTAAAATAAACAATTGGGTAAATGCTATTGATAGTAAATCACTGTAAATTGGTAACTAAACTAGATTGTAGTGGGGGTAAATTTTCTCTCGAACAATTTACCCCGAATCAAATTGGTTTCTCTCGAACACTGATAAGCGGCAATGAAGCACAATCTTTGCCTTAGTCCATTCACTCTCTTGAGTTGAATGTATGAGAGAGGATTTAGGATTCTCTCTCTCGAGCTGAACCCACGATAACCCAATAACCACAGACTATCAATTCAGTAGTTTTGGTTTTAAAACCTCTCTCTCGAGCAAGTCAAAAAACACAAAGATAAAATTGTATTTGCAATTACAACCCCATTAAATTAAAACACAACTACTGAACAAAATCACCTTTAAACAACAAATTAACTATCAATTAGCAATACCCAGCAGTAAATTCAACCCATATTCACATAATCACACCCTGAGAATTGGGGTTTTAGCTAGACATAGTAAAGAGATAGAAATCAATACCGAAAAGTGTTTCCATCCAATGGGTAAGATAGATATTGTCTTTATACATGTCTAAGATGAAGAATCTTCAATACCTACTTCCAATTGCTTAGAAATGGAAATCTTCAAATCTTCAAAGCTAAGGAAAAATGTCTTCAAAACTCTGAGTTCTAAAAACTAAAAAATAATATGATTCCCTACAAAATTTGATACTAAGCTAAAAAATTAAACAAATACTTATAGTTTGTCAAAAGTGTGATGCGAAGGACCACTTCAGCGTAGTTAGTCGGGATCGCCGATCCACTCGGCGATCCGCCCTTTGCTCTGGTTCATCACCTTTCTGCATTAGCCTTCAACAAATTTGAGGTTTTGTAACTTTGGGAGATAAGGCACTGCATCACGGAACTGTTCGGCAACTCGTCGACTGCTTCTTTCTGTCGCCGACTTGATTTTCTCCTTCATGGCTTGGCACACTGGAACATTAGGTGAGACCATAGCCATTCAGCAACTCGCGTAATGGTTTAGGCGATCCTCATGCCGTATTTTTTTCGTTTTTTCAGCTGCTTTGTTCCTTTTTGCCCAATAGTGTCCATGCTTTGCTTCTAACTCCAAATACCTGAAAATCAAGGCTTTTCATCAGTTATTGAGACAAAATATGCATTTGAGGACACTAAATCTATCAAAATAAAGCCCTAAAAGAGTCCAAATTGTGGACTCATCAACACCCCTAACTTAAACTTTTGCTTGTCCTCAAGTAAAACTCAAGTTCAGCAGTTCAAAAAGGATGTCTCAAACAGTGCTACACAAGACTCAATCGTGAATTCACACAAAAAGACTCAACTTACTCATGCAAGGATCAATTGTGCACTCAAAGATTCAAGTTGTGACTCACCATTACCAAAGGATCTCAAGCTCACTATACTTGCTTCGAATGCAAGTTCAGGCTCAACAAAGGTATTCAAATGCCCTCACACAAAGAATTATTCCATATTCAGTCAATGGTTTAATCGTCTAAAGTTCCAGAATCAAGATCAACACTCACACTCACAAAGATAAACACAATGCATGATTTCACCCATAGGTTTGTCCTTATTTTCCATTCGTATTTTGCTTCAACTCATTCAAGAACAAAAAGGTCTTTTGAAGGCTTGTAATGGGGTTGAGTGAAAATGTATGGTCATTTAGGCTTATAGGCTGATATACACATGAAATGTGATGTGAACAACACCTTCTTTCCTTTTCTTCATCATTTTCTTTCAAGCTCAAAAGTCACCTCTTATTCATCTTCCATGGATCATTGGAAACCCCATTTTTTTTGTAGTTTCACAACTTTATTCCACAACTTTTTCTTTTTCTTTCTTTTTCAATTATTTTCTTCTTTTTTTATATATATGGAGGGGTTCCATTTTTCTCAAAACATGGGAAAAAGGGTCTTCTTTGAATTTTGTTGATTTACCTTCTCTTTTCACCACACCCCCAACTTAGGCTTTTGGCCTAAGTTGTTTATTCAACCAAATCACAAATCATGAGGATTATGGGTAATGGATCAATAAAGGTTAAGCTTTCATCAGGTTTATTCCAAGAAAAAGGGTAAGGCTCAAGTGGTGCTCAAAATAAGTTCACACACTCACAAGGTAAGCCACAAAAGAGGTATAATTTCAAATTGGTTCACACTCTTTAAAGTTGCCTAAGATCAACTCAAGAAATTTGGATCACTTAGTCAATCGGACCAACATGGTAAATTCTATGTGTCATCACATATGGTTCACGGTAAGCTCATAACACAAGACATTGACACCAATGTCAAACAAGACTCCACACTTTTGCTAGTGTTCAATGTTTATTACGAGAGACTCAATTCGATAATTGGCTAGTGATAACGAGATGCAAAGAATTCGAATATTGTCTATGCAACTTCAATTTGTCTCATTGTAGCCGCACATTAATTTTTGTTCGATTATGAGCACTACTCGAGTCATCGGTATTGATCAAAACTGGTACTAAAATTTGCAAGAGAACAACCACATTCAACACATACAAGAGGTGGCAAAATTTTTTGGACGGGTCAAAAATCGTTTACAATTAAAAACAAGGAGCCACAAGCTCAAACATCCACAAAAAGCAAGGCAAAAACATAATTTGTAGCTGAAAGAACAAATATAAACAAAACAAGAGTTACGAATGTCACACAAAAGGTTGGCTTCACCCCACCACAAATAAAAACATTTGTCCTCAAATGCAAACAGACTAATAATATCCAACAAGTCAAAGAAAAAAGATAGAGAAGGGGGTAAAGAGGGGATGCTATCTACGCATTCATTCCATCTGTCTGGGCATCAGTGCCCGGAGTCCCTTCAAAAGGAACAATAGCTCCAGACTCATCAGGAGTTGATACAGATGTATCCGCCAAAAATTTCCGCATAGCTGCATAGATCCCCCGAGCCCATGAAGGAATAGAGGAGCCTCGTGGATTAGTCTTCCTGTTAGAACTGGTCCTTTTTCCTTTGCCTTTGTTTCCAGGTGGAGATTCTTGTTTTCCCTTCTTGGGAGGATTCAACTTCTCTTCAATTAATTTGAAATTCCGTGCTCTTATCAGTCGGTGTGGCATGACTCTCCTAGCAAATTTAGGTCTAGCCATGTATGCAAAGCCTCGAGACAAAGTTAGAAAACATTCGACAAAAGCATAGAAAATCTGTTGCAGACAAACTCGTCGATCCTTTAGGTGAAGCTTGACATCATTCGACGAGCAAGGGTTGTCTCGCCGAAAGTTACAGTGCCGAAAGGATGCAGGGGTGCAGACAAAGGGCGATCAAGAACACGTTTGGCGAGTCACCGAGTTCCTTCGGTGACCTCAGGCTTCTCGCCAAAAGTTACAGAGCTAAACAACATGTAAAACATGAAATTAAAGGCGAGATGAGGACATTAGGCAAACCATCGAGTGGCTCAGCGAACTCGACCTAGCTCGCCAAACAACTCAACGTGCCTATAATTCACCCAACTTCTCGAATTCAACACCGTAACCCCCGAAAATAAAATCAAACCAAGCACTAGTCAAATTAACGCAAGACCCTTTATATACAAGAACAACCCCACAATTTTACTTTATTTTAGAGCACAAAAAGACGGGAATTCAATAATCTACACAATATGGGCAAGATATTCAGATTAAAACAGGCATTTAAGCATACTAATACAATCAGAGAGGCCCAACACACAATAACATAGTAAGATCATTTGCATAAGAGTCCAAATTGTTAAAAATAACCTCAAGGATCGGGAAACCAACCTTTAATGCTGAATAAGTTAAGATTGAATCGCTAGGCGGCAATGTAATCCAAGTTTTGAGCACAAATCGATGACTAAACACATAGAGAATGGAAAAATATTGAGAATAACATGGAGGTGTGAGTGTTTGAAGCGTTAAAGAGTGGGAAATTTAAGGAGTTTGAAAAATATAACCTTTTGGCCTTAAAAACTGTCCAATTTTCGCCTATTCGGTGACATTAGTCTTACTCACCGATTTACTCGGCGAAGCGCCGAGTAGACACTTATCTCGCTGAATTTTACAGGACTTCTAGTTGATTTGTATTTCCAAATGGCGGACTATATCGTGGTCACCGACTAGGTCGGCGACTCGCCAATAATATCCTAGTTTTTGCTGAAGTTATAAACTCCAAGTTAAATTTATCCTGAGTCCAATGGCGGTCTTAGTCGAGGTCGCCAACCCTTTCAGCGATGCACCGACTGGACCTTTTCTCGCCAATTTCCCTCTTTCTGAACACTTTCCACATGTTAACCTGCAAAACCAACACACCATTATTCCAAACAAAGAAGGAAAAACAAATAAGAAAACTTCGGTTGCCTCCCAAGCAGCGCCTTAGTTCACATCGCGATATGACGCAAGTCTACCTTCAAACCTCATTCTTGTGGTTAGCCATAGTATCACTAGGCAAACCCCCCCCCCCTCCCTCCCTCCCCGCTGTCTTGGGTGCTAAGGGTAGACACATCTTCTTTTATTTCTTTTAAAATCTTGTCTGGCCCTTCAACTTTGTTGAGGATATGAGAGAGCATATACTCAGACCTACCACCTTCAGAATCCTTTGGCTTTTGGCACTCATGAGGAGGTACATATCTATCATTCTCTCCATCCTTCCAATTTGGATTACGGTCCCTCCATTCACAATCTCGATCTTTCCAACTTTCATCCCTAGCCCAACCTTGGTTACCACCCTGCCTCGGGTAGTTTGAACGATAACCACCGCCTTGGTTGGCTAGGAAATTTACCTTTTCATCATATAAGGCCTCAAACTTGGACTCATCCGGATTAGCACACTCGACACCCACGACATTGACACTTCGAGCACCAGGTCCCATGTCATTTTTAGACAAAACATCAAGTTGTGTCATGATCTTGGCCATGTTTTTGTCCCTCTCTTGGTCCTTCTCCATCTGTTCCTTAGTCAGCTTAAACTTGAGAGGGGAGACCTGGTCTTCACGGGTATACCACGCCCTGTCTATAGTAGTCATGCCACCCAATAGCTGAGTTGCTATCACATATGGTTGTTGCATCAAACCTCCCGGAGAAAGTTGGTCAGCAATACCCTTATTTACCTAGTCAAGACTGCGGTAAAAATACTGCAGCAACACGTTATCAGGCAAGCTATGGGTTGGGCATTGAAGCACCAACTTCTTGAATCGCAGCCAAGATTCGTGTATTGGCTTACCTTCTAGACGCTTAAATCTCTGAATGCTATCCCAAAAAGTCATCATCTTCGAAGGAGGGAAAAATTGCACTTGAAATGCGGTAACCAACTTCTCCCACGAAGTGATTGATTCACGTGGCAATTCAGCTAGCCACTTGCACGTCTCTTCCATCAAAGAGAATGGGAACAACCTCAACCCGACCGAATCTTGGGAGATATTCTCGAAGGAGAACGGTCCGCATACATCCACAAAGTTTCTAATATGCTTATGAGGGTCCTCATGAGCCAAACCACTGAAAAGCCCTTTTAGTTGCAAGAGTTGCAACATAGTGCTCGTGATGTCAAATATCACATTCCCTTCGGCCGGAGGCAAGCGAATGGAACCAATACCTCCCATGAGATAGGGGTCATTAGCATGAGGCTTGTTGACATCGTTGAGATTTCCGATGTCGTCTTGATGGCCTACTTGGCTGCCATTGCTGCCGTTTATGCTCATACTTCCTGTTTTAACATAAACAAGCAAACAACACTGAAAATAAAGTAAGTAAAACTATAACTAATAAGATCAAAATTCAACTTAATTAAAAATTCTCAATTAACACCACTCCCCAGCAATGGCGCCATTTTGATTTGACGTATCAATGACAAAACTTTCAGTTCAAGTGCCAACGATCGTTCAATAGTAATATAACCCAACCAGTGAGTTGGGGTTGAGTCCCAATGGAGCAGTTTGTAATCGAGAATTGAGAGAAAAGCAAGAACTTTGCTCAAGTCAATTATAGCTACAAACATATACGAAGAAAAACATATCAAATTAAAAGGTGACACAAGTGTCAACTATCAAAGGGGGTTTTATAGTCAATTATCAACTAAAACAACAATTAATACGAAATACGAATATGGAGACGGGATTCTTGGGATGTGATAGGAGTATGGGCTAAAATAAACAACTGGGTAAATTCTATTGATAGTAAATCACTGTAAGTTGGTAACTAAGCTAGACTTTAGTGGGGGTAAATTTTCTCTCGAACAATTTACCCCGAATCAAATCAGTTTCTCTTGAACACCGATAAGCGGCAATGAAGAAAAACCTTCGACATAGTCCATTCACTCTCTCGAGCTGAATGTGTGGGAAAGGGTTTAGGATTCACTCTCTCGAGCTGAACCCATGACAACCCAATAACCACAGACTATCGATTCAGTAGTTTTGGTTTTAAAACCTCTCTCTCGAGCAAGTCAAAAAATACGAATATAAAATTGTATTTGCAACTACGACCCCATTAAATTAAAACACAACTACTGAACGAAATCACCTTTAAACAACAAATTAACTATCAATTAGCAATACCCAACAGTAAATTCAACCCATATTCACATAATCACATCCCAAGAATTGGGGTTTTAGCTAAACATAGTAAAAAGATAGAAATCAATACCGGAAAGTGTTTCGATCAAATGGGTACGATAGATATTGTCTTTACACACATCTAAGATGAAGAATCTTCAATACCCACTTCTAATTGCCTAGAAATGGAAATCTTCAAATCTTTAAAGCTAAGGAACAAGGTCTCCAAAACTCTGACTTCTAAAAAATGAAAAATAATATGATTCCCTACAAAATGGGATACTAAGCTAAAAATTTAAACAAGTATTTATAGTTTGTCAAAAGTGTGCTGCGAAGGACCACTTTGGCGCAGTTAGTTGGGATCGCCGATCCACTCGGCGATCTGCCCTTTGGTCTAGTTCATCACCTTTCCGCATTGGCTTTCAAAAATTTGAGGTTATGTAACTTTGGGCAATAAGGCACTGCATCGCAGAACTGTTCGGCGACTCACCGACTTCTCCTTTCTATCGCCGACTTGATTTTCTCATACAGGGCTTGGCACACTCTAACATTAGGTGAGACCATAGCCATTTGGCGAGTCGCCTAATGGTCTAGGCGATCCTCATGCCGTCTTTTCTTCATCTTTTCAGCTGCTTTGTTCCTTTTTGCCCAATAGTGTCCATGTTTTTCCTCTAACTCCAAATACCTGAAACTCAAGGCTTTTCATCAGTTATTGAGACAAAATATTCATTTGAGGACACTAAATCTATCAAAATAAAGCCCTAAAAGAGTCCAAATCGTGGACTATATAAAACACCCCCGACTACACTTTTCCTTGTCTTCAAGTAAAACTCAAGTTCAACAGTTCAAAAAGGATGTCTCAAACAGTGCTACACAAGACTCAATCATTAATTCACACAAAAAGACTCAACTTACTCGTGCAAGTATCAATTGTGCACTCAAAGATTCAAGTTGTGACTCACCATTACCAAAGAATCTCAAGCTCACTATACTTGCTTCGAATGCAAGTTCAAGCTCAACAAAGGTATTCAAATTCCCTCACACAAAAAATGATTCCAGATTCAGTCAATGGTTTAATCATTTACAGTTCCAGAATCAAGATCAACACTCACACTCACAGAGATAAAGACAATGCATGATTTCACCCATAGGTTTGCCCTTATTTTCCAATCGAATTTTGCTTCAGCTCATTCAAGAATAAAAAGTTCTTTTCAAGGCTTGTAATGGGGCTGAGTGTCAAGGTATGCTCATTTAGGCTTATAGGCTGAAATCTGCATGATATGTGATGTGAACGACACCTTCTTTCCTTTTCTTCATCATTTTCATTCAAGCTCAAAAGTCACCTATTATTCATCTTCCATGGATCATTGGTAACCCCATTTTTTTTCACAACTTTATTCCACAACTTTTTCTTTCTTTTTCTTTTTCAATCTTTTTTTTTATATATGGAGGGGTTCCATTTTTCTCAAAACATGGGAAAAAGGGTCTTCTTTGAATTTTGTTGATTTACTTTCTCTTTTCACCACACCCCAACTTAGGCTTTTGGCCTAAGTTGGCTATTCAAACAAATCACAAATCAGGAGGATTATGGGTAATGGATCAAGAAAGGTTAAGCTTTCATAAAGTTTCTTCCAAGAAAAAGGGTAAGACTCAAGGGGTGCTCAAAAGAGGTTCACACACTCACAAGGTAAGCCACAAAAGTGGTATAATTTCAAATTTGTTCACATTCTTTAAAGTTTCCTAAGATCATCTCAAGAAATTTGCATCACTTAGTCAATCGGACCAACGGAGAAAATTCTAGGTGGATGACACATGCTTCACGGTAAGCTCCTCACACAAGGCATTGACACCAATGTCAAACAAGACTTCATACTTTCGCTAGTGTGCAATGTTCATTATGAGAGATTCATTTGATAATTGGCTAGTCACAATGAGATGCAAAGAGTTCACATATTGTCTATGCAACTTCAATTGGCCTCGTTGTAGCCGCACATTCATTTTTGTTCGATTATGAGCCCTATTCGAGTGATCGGTATTGACCAAAATCGGTACTCAAATTTACAAGAGAACAACCATATTCAACACATACAAGTGGTGCCAAAAAATTTAGGATGGGTCAAAAATCGTTTACAATTAAAAACAAGGAGCCCCAAGCTCAAACATCCACAAAAAGCAGTACAAAAACACAATTTGTAGCTCAAGGCCCAAATATAAACAAAACAAGAGTTGCGAATGTCACACAAAAGGTGGGATTCACCCCACCACAAATAAAAATATTTGTCCTCAAATGCAAACAAACTAATAATATCCAACAAGTCAAAGAAATAAAGAAAGAGAGAGGTAGGTTCCTAATCCAGAGGTTCAGGTAGGCCGACACTTAATGTCAGGCTAATTCAGTAAGCCATGCCCGCTTCTACAGTTGGTTATTCGGGAACACCACAACAAAATCTTATTCAGGATGGTTAGGGAGCCGCCCCTGCGTCTGGCATCAGACGGTCTTTTGACCGTAATTTTTACAATTCTGGAGAACCTGGGCATATGGGAGGGATTGTACCCATCTGCGCATGTCTGACCCCGTGCAGCAGCAAACTAGAGCAGTGGTACTAGCGGGCAACAATAGTAATGGTAGAGGACCTCCATAAGGTGGGTGAGGAGGAAATCAACGAGGCCGTGGAGGTCAGGGAAATAGTAATGCATGTAAAGAAGCAGTGCAGCCAGGCAAAGAGATTGCCCGTCAAGATGACAAGGCTCAGTTTTATGCCTTTTCAAGCAAGACCGAGGCTGAGGTGTCTAATGCAGTGATCAGAGGTACTATTCTTTTCTGTGACCAGATGGCTACTATTTTGTTTGATACGAGTTCTACTTATTCATATTTGTCAATTGAGTTTACTTTGGGATTTGATGCGGTTTGTGATGTACTTGATGCCCCATCCATGTTTTACCCCAGTTGGAGAGTCTGTCATAGTCACCCATATATATCGTGCTTGTCCTCTCTTGTTTATGGGTTTTTAGACTTGGGCTGATTTGGTTATTTTGGATATGACTGACTTTGATAAAATCTTAGGCATGACTTGGTTGTCCTCCTATTATGTTGTGCTTATTTGTAATGCTAAGTCTGTAACTCTAGAGATTCCGGGTAGGGAAAGGTTAGAGTGGGAAGGGGTGTACAAGCCTAAACCAACTAAGGTCATATCTTTCGTTCGGGCTAAGAAACTAGTAGGGCGGAGATGTTTGGCATATTTGGCTCATATTTAAGATGTTGATTCCGAGTCTCCCTCTATTGAGTCTATTCATGTAGTGTTTGAATTTAAGGAAGTGTTTCCTACCGATTTGCTTTGTATGCCTCCGAATAGGGATATAGATTTTTGCATTGACTTGGAATCGGGCACTCGCCCTATCTTCATTTCTCCTTATCGCATGGCTCTGGCAGAATTGAGAGAGCTTAAAGCTCAAATCCATGAGATTTTTTATAAAGGTTTCATCCATCTTAGTGCTTCCCCGTGGGGTGCTCCTGTCTTGTTTGTTAAGAAGGATGGTAGTATGAGGATGTGCATAGACTATCAACAGTTAAATAGAGTCACCATACGGAATAAGTATCTGTTGCCTCGGATAGATGATCTGTTTGACCAGTTGTCTGGTTACCATCAGTTGAAAATTAGGCCTAAAGATGTACCAAAAACAGCATTCAGGACCCGCTATGGGCACTATGAGTTTTTAGTGATGTCATTTGGGTTGACCAATGCGCCTGCAGCCTTCATGAGTTTGATTAATGGTATTTTTAAACCATTTCTGGATTCTTTTGGTATCGTCTATATTGATGAAATTTGGTTTATTCTAAGAGCAAGGAAGAGCATGCCGACCATCTTGGTATTGTTTTGGGTGTCCTTGGAAAATAGAAATTGTATGCAAAATATTCCAAGTGTGAGTTCTGGTTGACTTCGGTTGCCTTTCTGGGGCATGTGGTTTCAAAGGAAGGGGTAATGACAGATCCCTAAAAGATCGATGCAGTCAGGAACTTGGTCTGGCCTAGATCTGTGACTAAAGTTAGGAGTTTCGTGGGGCTCGCAAGTTACTATCGACCGTTTGTGAAAATTTTTGCTTCTATCACCACACATTTGACAAGGCTGACCCAAAAGGAGGTGCCTTTCAATTGGACTGACAAATGTGAAGAGGGCTTCCAAAAGCTCAAGACTCTTCTGACAACAACACCTATTCTGGCACTACCAGTGGAAGGTAAAGATTTCATTTTTTATTGTGATGCTTCACATTTGGGTTTTTGTGTTGTGTTGATGCAGGATAAGAATGATATAGCTTATGCATCGTGGCAACTGAAGGCGCATGAGATAAATTACCCAACACATGATTTGGATTTGGCAGCAGTAGTGTTTGTCCTCAAGATCTGGCCTTTTACCTTTATGGTGTCAAGTGTGAGGTATTTACTGACCATCGTAGTCTACAACATGTATTCACTCAGAAGGACCTGAATCTGAGACATCGAAGGTGGATGGAGTTACTCAAGGATTATGATGCTAGCATCCGGTATCATTCGGGTAAGGCTAACGTAGTTGCAGATGCATTAAGCCGGAAAGTGGTGAGTATGGGTAGTCTAGCTTGCTTGAGTGTATCCAAGCGACCCTTGGCCAAGGAGATTCAAACCTTGGAGTCTAAGTTCATGCAGTTGGGCATCTTAGAGAAAGGTGGGGTGTTAGCCAGCATTGAGGTTAGGCCCACATTCATTGAGGAGATGAAGGCCAAGTAGTTTGAGGATGAGAGTTTGAATGATCTCAGAAAGAAGATAGAGTCTGGCAAGACACAAGATGCGCTCTTGATGCGGGTGGTGTGTTCAGTTTTATAGGAAGAATTTATGTTCCCCTAGTGGATGACTTGATTCAGAAGATGTTGGCAGAATCTCACGGTTTGCGGTATTCCATTCATCTGGGTGTGACCAAGATGTATCGATATTTGAAGCAACTTTATTGGTGGCCTGGCATGAAGAAAGACATAGCTTAGTTTCTGGCTAAGTGCCAAAACTGTCAGCAGATAAAGTATGAGCATCAAAGGCCTGCAGGTTTGCTTCGACGAATGCGAATTCCGGGAATGGAAGTGGGAAAAAATAGCTATGGATTTCATGGTTGGTCTTCCCAAGACCTTGGGAAAGTGTGACTCCATTTGGGTGTTGGTTGACAGACCGACTAAGTCAGCCCACTTCATTAGTAGACTATAAGCCTCAGCAGTTGGCTAAGGTTTGTGTGAAAGAGATAGTGAGCCTGCATAGGGTGCCCCTTTCTATCATCTCAGACCGTGGTACGCAGTTCACATCCAAGTTTTGGGAAAGATTGCATGAGGAGTTGGGCACTCAAAATTCTCTACAAAAATTAATTTATTGATTCATTCTAAGCTACATAATTAAATGAGTATTTATAGTTTTCAAAAATTTATGCTATGAAATATCACTCGGTGTAGTTAGTTGGGATCGCCGATGCACTCAACGATCCACCCTTTGGTCTGGTTCATCACCTTTTAGCTTTTGCCTTCAGCGTCTTCGCGTTTTGATTCATTGGGTGACAGGGAACTGCTTCGTGGAACTTCTCGGCGATGCGCCGACTGCTCCCTTTTCTCGCAAACTTGATCTTTTCCTTCAGGGCTTAGCACACTGGAACTTTGGGAGAGGTCAAGGCCATTCGGCGACTCGCTTAATACATTAGGCGATCCTCAGGACTTCTTTTCTTCGTTCTTTTCAGTTGCCTTGTTCCTTTTTGCTCCATAGTGTCCATGCTTTGTCTCTAACTTAAAATACCTGAAACTCAAGGATTTACATCAGATATTGAGACAAAATATGCATTTAAGGACACCAATTCAATCAATATATAGCCCTAAATGAGTCCAAATTGTGGACTCATCATGTACCATATGTCCATGTTGAAGAAGTATCATGGGGACGGAAATTACATCATAAGATGGGACTCAGTTTTGTTCGACAAATAACTTCAGTATGAGAAGGAACCGGTTGCAATTCTTAATCGTGATGTCCAGAAGCTAAGGACCAACGAGATAAAGTCCATGAAAGTTCAATGGAAGCATCATCCGGTTGATGAAGCTACTTGGGAAACCGAGAAGGACATGCGAGACAAGTATCCCAAGTTGTTCGACGATTCAGGTACTACTCTACTCTTGCCTTAGCCCTTTTCTCCTAGTTTGTCACTCGGGGATGAGTGATGGGTAAATTGGTATATTTTGTAACGAACTGTTCTTGTCATTATGGAAAAGCCAATGGGGAAGGAAATTGGACCAGAAAACTTTTAGGTAGTGACTTGGAAATTTCTAACCTAGGCCAGATTCGCATGAAATCTGAGTCAGGTGAGGTCTAGGGAAATCTTGTAATTGATAGGGTATTTAATTACGAATTTTATCA
This sequence comes from Solanum raphanifolium, assembly GCA_036250405.1. Lineage (NCBI taxonomy): Eukaryota > Viridiplantae > Streptophyta > Magnoliopsida > Solanales > Solanaceae > Solanum > Solanum raphanifolium. The sequence goes on along the minus strand of JAJOOE010009043.1, from coordinate 15,567 downwards.
CATGAGTGGATAACCAAGACATTAAGGATCCCGTACGACTTTATGGAATTGAATTCGGGCGAGTGGAACTCCAAAAATGGATCTTGGCGTGAAAGGGTAGTTTTAGAACATTCTAATATGAAAGTATGTTGTGAAATGGAAGCTTGGAACTTAAATTCCAAGATTCTGTCTCCGTGCAAGTCACCGGGGCGGGATTAATCCCGCCAGGGCAGGGCCGCTGTGGTGGGATAGGGTCCGCCGTGGCGGGCCAGTCGGGGAAAAACTCCAAAATCATTATTTTCTGCAAAACTTCGTTCTTGAGAGCTAAGGGACAACCCAGAGTAGTTTCTTTACAGATTCCCACGATTTCTAGAGCTAAAGGTAAGATTATTACTCCCCTAATCCATAGTTTGTTTCTTAGAAATTAGAATCTTGGGTAATTATCATAGAGAGAGGATTTTGACCCAAAGTTAATGGTGGGAAAAGCCCTAGTTTAATATTAGGATCTTGGGTTTGGCCTTGGATTGATAGTTTGATTATTATCCAGGTAAATTAGGCCTTGTTTATTGATTCTTGTGTTAATTACTTGTTGATAGACGAAGAACAAGCTGAAAGAGTCCGGAAAGGGAAGGCTTAAGTGTATTAGGGGTATTCAAGCTTGGTTTCGAGGTAGGTGATGGTTCCATTTCCTGTTTGTGTGATATATAAGCTGGTTAATTGCTTCATTGTATGCATGCATGTATGTGAATAGGGAAAATTGATTGTGACTGTGGTAGTACTGATTGGATCGGATGTCACGTTCCGACACATATATTGGATTGGGTGTCACGTTTCGACACATATATTGGATTGAGTGTCACGTTCCCACACATGTATATTGGATCGGGTGTCACATTCTGACACTCTAACGTTTGAGTGTGGGTTCCATAAGTGGACCACTTGTGATTATTACGTTCATATCTAATTGTCATTGATATTGGGAAATTGTATGTTGCTCCTAAAATGATAACTGCATTGTGCATTCTGTGCATGTGTGTTTACTGTGTTGTAATTGCTTGTGTATATTGTGCCTTCTGGAGTAGCCGCATGATCCTATCAGTACACTATGGTTTGTGTACTAATACTGCACTTGGCATCTTTAGGCGGCTACGAACAGACCTCAGTTAGGAGAACATTGACCTAGATCAGATTCGAGGGTGAGTCAGTTCTTTATGGCTGCCATGGGTCCTTCTTTTGTTTAGTCCAATCTCTTCGAACTCAGACTAGGTGTTTTAGGAATTTGGTTTCTGTTTAGTTTTTGGGGTTGCACCCCTTTTTCTTAGGCTTGTTGGTTAACAGAGTTTTGGTACAATGACTTTCAGTTCTAGGGGTTGAATTTCCACGATAGTTGTTTGGAGTCTCCCTCGGAGGTACTTCCCGAATGACCGTACCAAATGTTAGACCTTCAGAGTTTATGGGAACTCCGTATTTATTTAGTCATTTAAACCCGCTTCTCTATCGTTAAATTTTTTAGTCTCTAAAAAATTTCTTAGACGGTTGTAGTAATGGTTCTCCCATCGAAGGGTTAGTGTGGGTGTCAATCACGACGGTCTGGGTCGTGACAAGAAAGAGTGAGTCAGAGAAGAAGTTTGCAAAATTGTTTTTTTTTGTCAATTGTTTTTCTTTTACTCAACATTTATAAGAAATACATTTTTTTTGTCATGAAATACAATATTTTTTGAAATACAAATTTTGATTGTTACTATAATTGTAAATTTGTATGTTTTAATGATTGGAATACAAATTTGTTGGAATTTTAAGAAAGAATATACATTTTTTGAAAAATGTACTAACCAATGTTGTATCCTTTTTGAATGAATACGAGATTACATAAGTATATGGATACAAATATTTTATTCATATTCTTATTTGTGGATACAAATATAATTCTCAAACATCTACAAATCCATTTGGTATACCTATTAGAATGAATATAAACTAATAAAGAAATACAAATGTCATTGTACAAACTCGAACATGAAAACCATAATGAATACAAATACACATATCGTCATTTTGGAATGAATACAATCAATTACTTTTGAAATTGTAACTGATGAGAATTTTAAGTGATATGTTTCTTCTTTAAAAATATTATCTCCCATGATTTTCTCCTTTCTGTTATTAAATAATTGTATTTTTTCAACTCAAACAAATAAAAATATATAAATAAGAAGAATAACAAATTAAAATATTGACATTTTTAATAAATATTGAAAGTGTTGATAAGAGGTCCCATTAAATGCTAAAATATTGACATTTTGAAAATTTTCCCTAATTTATTTCACTCTCCGGTTAAAAAAAAACACTCATTACCCACTTACCCCTCTTTCTAGGTTTTACCCCAAACCACTCATTTCTCTCTCTTCCCTTTTCACCATTGTTATCTTTTTTCTTTGTTCAAGAAAATCAACTCTTCGAATTTCCTACACTTTGTTTAAGAAATCTCACAATTTAATTCAAAAGATTCTTCACCCATTGATAAAGTAAAGTCGAAGTCAACAAGTATTTTGTGAAGTTTCTTGTGATTTTATTTCATATTCACCAAGTATTATTTATTTCAGATTTTTCTTCTTTTAGTCAATATTGTTTGATTTTTTTTGTGAGTTTGTTTTCATATTCACAAAGTATTTTGTGAGATTTTCCTCTTTTATGTATTTTAGATTTTTCATTTTTTAAGCACTATTGTTCGATTATTTTGTAATTTTATTTTCATGTTTGAGAGTTAGTAGAGTGTACAAATCTACATTGGCATTCATACAATATGATTTTTTATACATTCATATTTAATAATTTCAAATTTTGCTTATAGGGTTACTTATGCACAAGTGAATACGGATTTCCGAATTTGGATTTGGTTAACAAAAAATCAAAAAAAATAAATGAACATAGCAGACGAAGAAGAAGAAGAAGAAGAAGAAGAAGAAGAAAGAGAGAGTCAGAGAAAAAGTTTGCAAAAATTGTATTCTTACCAGAATTGTATTCATATTAATTTTGTTTGTCAATAATTTTTCTTTTACTCAACATTTGTATTTGTAGTAAGAACATTATATTTCTTTTTTAGTTTGTAGTCATTCCAATAGGTATGCCAAATTGATTTGTATTTCTTAAGCATAGATGTATCCTATTTTTTTTCATAGTTAATTTGTATTTTTTTTAGAAAATTGTATCTTTCCTCAATAGATTGTATTATTTTTGCTATGTATGCTTATTGTTTTTCTAGAATCATGTATCCCTATTTCTATCATAGTTAATTTGTGTTTTGTTTTTTGAAATATTGTATCCTTCCTCAACAGACTGTATTATTTCCAAGAAGTATGCTATTTGTTTTTTCAGAATCTTATATCCTTTCATAAATCATATTTATATGTAATAATTGGATTATATTGGAACACAATCAGTAGTATTTTTGTAATACACATAAAAGAAAAATATATTTGGCAGTCATGTAATACAATTTCACTGCAATACAATTTTAGTTTTCATAATGAAAGTAATATACTAATTTTAATTAGAATGGTAAAGTGAGCACATAATTGTTAAAAATATTGGTATACAATTACGAAGAAAACATAGTAAATTTTTTTTCTTTTTCTATTATTAAATAATTGTATTCTTTTAAATCAAACAAATACAAAATACATAAATTAGATACATAACAAACTAAAACATTGACATTTTAAATAAATATTGAAAGTGTGGCTAAGAGATCCTATTAAATGTCAATATATTGACATTTTGAAAATTTTCCAATAATAATATGAATTTCACAAATAATGCAATATGCAATGTTAAGTTATTAACCAATACTTGTCATGCAACAATATAAATGGTATGAATATATATGTAAAAATATATAATATGAGTGCGTCAGTCGATCCTACAACTAAAGAATCGAAATTAATAATTCGAATCGAAAAACACAATTGTTTTTAATTTATTGTTGATAGTTATTGATTTAATTTGAGATTTCAGTAACAACTTAATATATATATATATATATTGGATTGACGATTTTAAAGTGTTTAAGGTTTTTTTTCTCTTAACAAGTTAACTTATAATCCAATAGTAAATTGATAAGCCATAATTATAAAATTTGATATATAAATTTAGTGTTGAATTAATAAGATTGATTTAATTTTTATTTTGAGGTACAATAGGGGCTTTTAGTGATTATATTATTGATGGTTTGAAGTGGCTTAACATCTATGTCTTTTTGTTTCTTGTTCCATTCACGCGATTGTACCTCAGGCTATCATGAAGTGAGACCTTTTTCCTTCTATTCCAAGTTACAACCACCATTATATTATCTGATAAGAAAAAAGCAACGAACTGACAACAAAAATATATTTATTTTCCTGGTTTAGTTCTGATGTAGTTATCTGTATTTAATGGGAAATTATACATATGTTTCCATTAGTGACCATGATAGTAATTTATATGCATCAAAACTTTAGTACCTGAAATTTCATATTAAAATTAAAGGTGGGTTAAAGATAATAATTTTGACTTTAATAATGTTAGCAACATTATTGCCTAGTTTGAATACAATTTCATAAGCAAATAAAGACAAAGTTGAATTGAAAGAGAGTGGGAGATTGGGCCTCTAGGCCCACCCCACATTCCTTTCATGTTTACTAGCTTCAGTAAATCAGTTTGGGCTTTTGGCCCACTTCCTTTGCTCATTAACTTGTTGTTGCTGATATGGAGTTATAGGCCCACTCCTTTTCTAGTCGCTTTGTCTAATGAGGCCCAACACATAATGCATCGGATAAAAAGTGGTTAGCATTATTTGTAGAGAAAGTTTTATAAAAGGGATCCAAATATTGTTGAAATTTCTATTATGAGATTAATTAGGCATCCAAATGTTGTTGAACTTTATGAAGTAATGTCTAGCAAAACAAAAGACAATTATGCAATGGAATATGTTAGAGGTGGTGAATTATTCAATAAGGTTGCTAAACGGAATCAGCAGCACGAAAATTCTTTCAACAATTAATCGCGTTTGTTGATTCCTGTCTTATCATTGAGATCTGAAACCCGAAAATATACTCATGGATGAAACCGAAAACCTTGGGTTGAGTGCTCTTTTCGATACGAAAAGACAAGATGGCCTCCTCCACACGACGTGTATAACTCCAATATAGGTCATAAATAAGAGAAAATATGATGGCAAAAAAGAGGATATTTGGTCATGTGGGGTTATTTTGTTTGTCTTGTTTGCTGGTTATCTTCCATTCCATGACACAAATGAAAATGTATAAGAAAATCAGTAAGAGGTATTTATATGTCCTGAATATTATATACAATTGGACACACGTATACAAACGAATATACATTATTTTTTATTTATACAAACGTATATACTTCAACTACAAGTTACTTATGTAAACATCAATCATTTATATGCATATGCAATTGTTATATACAAATAACTATTCATTTACGTATGGACCATTTCCATATCAAATTCATGAACTAATTAGAAACTAAAATAAAACACCAATTAACTAACAAACATGCCAAATACAAATGTATACAATTTTAATGGTAAACATAGAAATTTCGTAATGAATACAATGTAGTGTTTATCTTTAGTTATTTAAGAATGAAATAAATCAATGGATTTATTTTTCTTAATTCGAAAGAATTTGCAATATCATGAACATAATGAGGCTTCTCTTTTCGTCAAGTCATATTAGGTAAGAAATTCTAATTAGTTTTAGGAACCATGATTTAAGGGATACTTTCCTTTTTTTTTTGTAACCAAAATTGTCGCATCAACTAAAACAAATCAATAACCGATTTGATTGAGATTTGTATAATCAGTAAAAAAAAGTGAATTATACAAACGATAACCCATCTAAGCATTCAAACTATAGTTATATTACACGTAAATAGGCAAACACTAATTAATGAGGCATATTATGCTTTTCATCTTAGCTATTTATGAAATTTTCCCAAGTACACTACAAGTAGTATGCTCTAGCAGATTTAATACTAACATGTATGCATCAAAACATTAGCACCTGGAATTACATATTAGAGCAAGGTGGGTCAAAGATAATAATTTTGACTTTCATTGCGTAGTTAGAATACAAATTCATAAGCAAATAAATATAAAGTTGAATTCAAAGAGAGTGGGAGATTGGGCCTCTAGGCCCACCCGACATTCCTTTCATGTTTGCTAGCTTTAATAAATCAGTTTGGGCCTCCGGCCCACTCCTTTTCTAGTGGCTTTTCTCGAGGAGATAATGAGGCCCAATACATAATGCATCGGATAAAAAGGAGTCCAGTAGACTTTGCGGTTGACATTATTTATAGAGAAATTTTCATAAAAGGCTATAGTATAGGTGCATATTATGTACTTCAACAATACTTTCATTATTTACATAACAATGCTATTTATTTATTTTTCAAAATTTTGATACAATTTTGATTGTTGTCATTAATTGCACAATTTCTTAACTCATGCGAGTAATTAACACGACAAAGTAACTAATTACATTGATTTAGGAAATTTACTTATTGATTTTCTATAGAGTTGTATAGTTTCATAACGGTAACAATATATCCCAAACAAAGCTTTTATAAAAATTCAATGCTTGAATGTTCAATCAACGCAACCTACTTTTCTACAATCTATGATGAAGATTAATGGATAGAAAATTAAGTATGATGTGTCATGATACATTTTAAAATACATGATGTATCATGATTCTTGATACATTTAAGATCTTATGTTTTTATCAAGATGAAAGAAATTAAAGAAGGCAAAAATAAATATTATGATCGAGATAATAAATCCAATAATTACAATGTACAATCTATATCATGTTGATCTTTTTAAATGGATTTTGGTTTCTTTGTTTGAGGAAGTAAAATGTCTCATTAAACATGCAAATTAGCTTGAAGCTTATTGTTGCTTACTATATCAAAATGTTTTCTTGATATTATTACTATATACAAAATATAAAATAAAGTCATTGATACTTATCGTGACCAACGACACAGACTTACGGTATGAGTGTCTACGATCGTTGATAATATAGTAACCCAACCAAAGGTTGGGGTCGTGTCCCAAGGGAGCGGTTTTGAGAATTAATAACCAATTAGAATTTCATTCAAGTTAGTCGTAGTTAAATACATTTGCGATAAAAGACATTGTAAATTAAAGGGGGTGACACAAAAGTGTCAAATATCAAGAGAGGGTTTTGTAACAAGTATTAAAACAACAAAATAAACAAGAAAATCAAGTATGGGGATAGGTTCTTGGGATGTGACCGCAATACAAGTTGAGATAAATCGTTGGGTACATGCTTTCAATAGAAAATTTGCAAGACAATAGTGACTAGGCTAAGCTTTAAATGTAAATAAGTTCCCTCTTGGGCAACTTACCCCGTTTCAAATGCGTTCCTCTCGGACACCCATTTGTCGCATGAAGACCAGTCTACGCCTTACCCCACTCACTCTCTCGAGCTGAGTGTTAGGATATGGGACTAGGGCTCACCCTCTCAGGCTGAACCTCATGTCGACCCACTCCTTAGGCCATCAGTCTAGTGGTTTTGGTTTTGTGACCTCCCTCTCGGGTAAGCCGAAAACACATGGGTGGCTTTGTATTTGCAACTACAAACCCTTTAGATTTAAACCACAACCACTAGGTGAAATCACCATTAATATACATCTAACCTATCAGCAAGCAAGACCCAACAAGAATATCAACCCATATTTGCTAAATCACACCCCAAGAATGGGGGTTTTTAGCCACACATCAAGAAATAAGAAATTATACCTAAAATAATAAAGAAATCAACTGGGTATAAGAAATTAAACCTTGAATTAAGCTACCGAAGAAGAATAAAGAAGATCCACTTCCAACTTGGGGAAGATGAACTCCTTTCTTCAAGTCTTCACAAAATCCTCTCCAAACTTGAGAGAAAAATACGGAAAAATACTATAGACTAATAATAGTTTTTTACTCTAAAATGTTCCCCTCTAAAATTCTCCAAAATCTCCCTAAGACTACAATTCTAACTAGTATTTATAGTTTTCACAAATTATGCTGCGGAGGATTGTTCGGCGACATTAGTCGAGATCGCCGATGAACTCGACGATTCGTCTTTTGGTCAGCTCATCGCCTTCAGTGTCTTGCCTTTAGCATCCTCGCATTCTGGATCATTGGGCGGTACAGTACTGCTCGCGAAATTGATCGGCGACTCGCCGACGACTCCTTTCCTCGCCTTTTGATCCACTTCCTTCAAGGCTTCGCGTACTGGAACGAAGGGCGGTTCATGTCCTTTCGGCGACTCGCCAAGTTAAACTCGCGATCCGCACGATTCCATTTCTTGTTCTTTTCAGCCCTATTTGCTCTATTTTGCGCCTAAGTGTCCATGCTTCCACTAAAACTTCAAATACCTGAAACTTCAGCATTTTAATCAGGTATTGAGATAAAACATGCATTCAAGGACACTATTTCCATTAAAATAAAGCCCTAAATGAGTCCAATTTGTAGACTCATGAACACCCCCAACTTAAACTTTTGCTTGTCTTCAAGCAAACTCAAGTCCAGCCGTTCAAAAAGGGTGCCTCAAACAGTACTACACAAGACTAAATCACGAATGCACACAACAAGACTCAATTTACCTATGCAAGGATCAATTGTGTACTCAAAGATTCAAATTGTGACACACCATCACCAAAGATTCTCATGCTCGCAATACTTGCTACTTGTTCAAGTTCAAGCTCAACAAAAATATCTAAATGCCCTCGCACAAAGAATGATTCCATATTCACACACATGTATGAGTCAATTTAAGATCAGGAATCAGATTCAACGCTCACACTCAAAAAGAGGAACACAATGCATGTTTTTACCCATAGGTTTGCCCTTATTTTCCAATTAACTTTCGATTCGGCTTACTCAAGATCAAAAAGGTCTTTCTAAGGCTTGTAATGGGGCTGAGTGCAAATGTATGGTCATTTAGGCTTAGTGAATTTCATCCTCGTGAGATGTGATGTTCTCAAAACATCCTCTTCCCTTCCTTTCTCAATTCTTCTTCTAGTGCTCATAAGTCATCCTATTATTCGTTCTCCATGTATTGCTTGGAAACCCAGTTTCTTTTGCACTTTTATTCCACGACTTTCTTTTTCTTTCTTTTCTCTTTCTCTTTTTTTTTTATATTGAAGGTTTCCATTTTGGTTTGCAATACAATAGGTTCAGGAGACTATTTTGCACTTCTTGACTTTTCCTTTTCCTTTTCACCACACCCCCAACTTAGACTTTTGTCCTAAGTTGGCTATTTACTAAACCACAAATCAAGAGGATTATAGGTAGTGGATCAAGTAAGGTCTAGGGTTTATCAAGGTTCTTCCAAAGAAAGGTAAGGCTCAAAGGGTGTCCAAGAGAGTTTCACACGATCACAGGTAGGCCACAAAAAGAGGTATAGGTCAAATTGGTTCACACTCTTTAAAATTGCCTAAGATCATCTTAAGAGTAAACCATTCTAAATCAATCAGACTAACAGGGCAAATTCTAGGTTTATTCATGCAAGGTTCAAAGTAAGCTTCAGTCAAACAAGACTAGACACGTTCGCTAGCGTGCAACATTCCTCACAAGAAAATCAATTCGATAAATGGCTAGTCACAACAAGATGCAAAGAATGCATATATTGTCTATGTAACTTCATTTGGCCTCGTCGTAGCCATGCATTCATGTTTGTTCAATTGAGAGCACTATTCAAGTCATCGGTATTGATCGCAACCGAGACTTAATTTTTTGCAAAAGTACAGCCACTTTCAACACAAGAGGTGGCGAATGTTTTTCCGAAGGAGAGCCATAAGCTCAAACATTCACAGAAAAGCAGTATTTAAAACACAAATTAAAATAGACAGCCCAAATATACACAGAATAAAATATGACTGTCAACACAAAAGGTGTGGGCCTCACCCCACCACAAATAAAAAGCATTTGTCCTCAAATGCAAGTAATAAGTATCCAAAAGGTCAGATAAAGAAAAATAGAGAGGGAGGTAAAGAGGGGATCCTGGCTAACTTCCAGAAAAACCGACCCCACTGAATCCCGCAGCAGGAGCTTTAGCCAAGGAAGCCTGCACAACAACATTTATCATGATTTCCTCAGTGTCTGCTATGTCGTTTGCTGCAGCTCCCTCGAACATCTCTTCATCAGTCTCTACTTCTGCTCCAGAATCTTTTGTCTGCTCTGCTCTATCCCCATATCCAGTAGTAGTCTGAGGCCTCTCAGGCATTGCTGGAATTTCCAATTTATTGCCGACTCAGATGCTAATGAAGTGCTAGATAGCAATGAGATCAAAATCCGCGCACAATTTGACACTTACAATAATTTAGACTTGCAAGAAATATAAAACTAAAGTGCAGGTGTGAGTTTGGTAGGATGAAGAAATGAAAGAAAATAAATGAACTAGAATATTTAAACTTATAGCCTACATAAACCGTCCGATTTCTGCCCAGTCGGCGATGTACATTAGGTATGCTTATTCACTCGGTGAAGCACCAAGTGTTTAGTCTCTTCACCAAATGTAACAGGACTCGCAGCTCATGTGAGGATCTCAACAGCGGTCTATATTGCAATCGCCAACATGGTTGGCGATCCCCATTAATTTTCTATTGAACGCCAAGTTTTACAGAATCCCAGTTGACATTGCCTTGAGTCACCCGGCGGAAAGAGTCGTGCTCGCTGATATCATCGGCGATCCACCAACTGGACTTATTGTTTGCCTCCATACATTATTTCACTCTCCTCCCTTGCTTCTCAAAGTAAAACAAAGCAACAAAGGGTTTCGGGTTGCCTCCCAATAAGCACCTTATTTAACGTCGTGGCTCGACGTAGGAATACTATCAAGCATCTTCCAGGTACAATTCTTCAACTAAAGCGATTTCCTAGCAATCCCAAAGGTATAACTTCAAACGCTGTCCGTTAACTTTAAATGGGGATCCCTCTTTACCTTCAACTTCTATGGCACCATTGGTGAACACTCGTGTCACTCTAAAAGGCCCAGACCATTTGGATTTTAGCTTCCCTGGGAATAGCCTTAGTCGTGAGTTGTACAATAACACCCAATCTCCCACATTGAATTCCCTCTGGACTATCCGTGTGTCGTGCCATTTCTTCATTTTCTCTTTGTAAATGGCTGAGTTGTCGTAAGATCTGAGCCTGAACTCATCTATTTCATTCAACTGGTCCAACCTCTCGCTTGAAGCCTTTGCCCAATTTAAATTTAGAGCTTTCAATGCCCATAAGGCTTTATGTTCTAGCTCAACAGGTAAATGGCCTGATTTACCAAAAACTAGCTGATATGGGGGCATTCCTATAGGTGTCTTGTAAGCAGTCCGATATGCCCACAGGGGATTGTCAAGCTTTCTAGACTAGTCGGTTCTGCTGCCGTTTACTGTCTTGGATAGAATGCTTTTGATCTCACGATTTGACACCTCAACTTGTCCGCTTTTTTGGGGGTGATATGGAGTAGCGACCTTGTGTTTTACTCTGTATTTGCTCAATGGTTTGGAAAACCACTTATTGCAAAAATGCGATCCTCCATCACTAATGATTGCTCTTGGAGTGCCAAACCGTGCAAAGATGTAGCGTTTTAAAAATTGGACAATGCTTCTTCCTTCATTATTCGGGAGTGCGACAGCTTCCACCCATTTGGACACATAGTCCACAGCTACTAAGATATACTTGTTTCCAAACGAGCTGACAAATGGACCCATGAAATCAATTCCCCACACAGCGAATAGTTTGATTTCCAAAATAGGTGTAAGAGGTAACTTGTGTCTTCTTGACACTCCGCCTTGCTGCTAACATTGAGGACATCTCTTTGCAAAATCGTGGGCATCTTTGTAAAGAGAAGGCCAATAATAACCACTTTGGAGAATCTTAGCTGCGGTACGGTTTCCACTATGATGACCCCCTACTGGTGATGTGTGGCAGGCATGGAGGATCTCTGTTGATTCTTCTTCCGGAACACACTTTCTTATGACATGATCAGCACATTCCCGAAATAAGTATGGCTCGTCCTAAAAGTATCTTTTAACATCAAATAGGAACCTCTTTCATTGGTAAAAGTTTAACTCATCCGAAATCAACCCACATACAATGTAGTTTGCAAAATCAGCATACCATGGCACATGTGTGAGTGAAAGTGCGAATATCTGCTTGTCTGGGAATAAGTCATTTATCTCATTTTCCTGCTCAGTACCTGCTTTATTCTCTAACCGTGATAGGTGATCTGCAACTTGATTCTCGCAACCTTTTCGATCTTTCACCTTAAAATTGAATTCTTACAAGAGTAGCACCCGTCTTATCAGTCTTGGCTTCGCATCCTTTTTTGCCATGAGGTATCGGAGTGCTGCATGGTCTGTATGAACAACTACTTTAGTGCCTAGCAAGTATGCCCGGAACTTTTCGAAAGCATAGACCACTGCTAGCAACTCTTGTTCAGTGACTGTGTAATTTCACTGGGCACTATTTAGAGTCTTGCTTGCGAAATAGATTGGGTGAAATAGTTTGGTACGCTTTTGTCCCAATACTACACCTAATCCCATCCCACTCGTATCACACATCACTTCGAATGGTTCTGACCAATTGGGCTGATGATAACTGGTGTGGATATCAATTTCTCCTTCAAACATTTAAATGCTGCCATACAAGCATCATCAAAGTAGAATTTCACTTCCTTCTCTAAGAGTTTGCATAATGGTTGTGAAATATTTGTGAAATCCTTAATGAATCTCCAGTAGAAGCCTGCATGGCCCAAGAAACTGTGAATCTCCTTTACTGAGATCGGTGGTGGTAGTTTCTTGATAACCTCAATTTTTTCTTTGTCAACTTCTAGCCCTTGTTGCGACACGTTATGCCCAAGAACAATGCCTTCTTTCACCATGAAATGGCATTTATCCCAATTTAGGACTAGATTAGTTTCCACACACCTTTGGAGCATTCTCTCTAAATATGTCAAGCATTCTTAAAATATGTCCCCCACGACTGAGAAATCATCCATGAAGACTTCCAGAGAGTTCTCAACCATATCCGCAAAGATGGATAACATGCATCTTTGAAAAGTTGCCAGTGCATTACAAAGTCCGAATGGCATCCTTTTGAATGCAAAGGTCCCATAAGGGCATGTGAAAGTGGGTTTCTCTTAATATTCTGGTGCGATAGATATCTGGTTGTATCCGGAGTATCCATCCAAAAATCAATACCACCCTCTTTCTGATAACCTGTCAAGCATCTGGTCCATGAAGGTCATTGGAAAATGGTCCTTTTTAGTCCATGAATTTATCTTTCGATAATCCATGCACACCCTCCATCATGTTACAGGTCTAGTCGGCACAAGCTCTCCTTTAGCATTTGGGACCACTGTTATGCCACCCTTTTTTGGTATGCATTGCACTGGGCTGACCCATTTGCTGTCTGAAATCGGATAGATTACTCCTGCATCAAGCCACTTGATGATCTCCTTTTTTTACTACCTCTTGCATCGGAGGGTTCAACCTTCACTGATGCTCCATACTGGGTTTGCATTTACTATCCAGTCGAATCTTATGGGAGCAGATACCGGGCGGGATGCCCACGATATCGGCTATGGTCCATCCGATCGCTTTTATGTGCTTCTGCAGTACTTCAACAAACACTTTTACCTGCCCTTCACTTAGATTTGCTGCAATAATCACTGGCAGAGTGTTGTTAGTTCCCAAGAAAACTTACTTGAGGTGGATGGGAGTACTTTCAGTTATAGAGTTGGCGTCTCTTCAATTGATGGCTTTACAGGTGGGCTGCATCAGTTTTTTAGGTTGATAGCCAACTTAATTGGATTTTGTGCATATGCTCCTAACCCTGTTAGGGCTGCGATTATTTCATCATATTCCTGAATTTCTGATTCGTTATGATTTGCAAGTATTGACTTAAGAGGCTCATTCTTGCGCAGCAGATGGATCACACTTGCCACTGCCTCATCTATAACATCTTCAGTAGACACTACATGGATATCACTTGGTTGCTTCATGGATTTGCAGATGTTGAAAGTTACCTTATCGTCATTCGCACGGAATTTCAACTTCCCGCTTCCAACATCCACTAATGCTCGGCCAGTTGCTAAGAATGGCCTTCCCAAGATAATAGGGACCTCAATATCAATGTCATAGTCTAAAATCATAAAGTCAACTGGAAATATGAACCGATCCACTTTGACCAAGATATCGTAGAGGATCCCAATAGGATGCTTGATTGATCGATCTACCATGAGAAGTCTCATGGTAGTTGCCTTTGGTTCTCCCAATCCAAGTTGCTTGTATATGGCGTATGGCATCAGGTTGATGCTTGCTCCTAGGTCACATAAAGCCTTGGCAAATTGGAGCATTCCAATAGTACACGGGATGGTGAAAGCACCAGGGTCTTCTCTTTTAGTGATTAACTCATTTGTCATGATCGCACTGCAACTATGAGGCACTTCAATCGTTTCATAACCCAAGATCCTCTTCTTGGTGACTAATTCTTTCATGAATTTAGCATACCCTGGCATCTCCAACAATGCTTCTAGCAAAGGAAGGTTGATGGACAACTTCTTGAACACATACAAGAATTTTTTAAACCTCTCATCTTCATTCTTCTTTTTAAAATGCTGGGGAAAAGGTGGAAGTATTTTGGGTAAGGGTTGTATTATTTTTGGAGTTTCGTTGTGTTGATTCATTCCTTCTTGAGCTTTCTTGCCGATGTTTTGATGATCGGTAATTTTTGCTTCTTCTTCACCCTGATTTTCCTCACGTTCTTCTCTTTCATTACCTATCGCTACCTTCCCGCTACGGGTAATTATAGCCAGCTTTTCTTTCTCATTTTTCTTTGGCATCTTGGTTGTTAGTTGAGCCGATAGGAGATTCAATTGACCTTCCTGCATCTTGATGGCATTAGCATGAGAGTTCACCTTGCTATTTAGTGAAGAAAGATCATCTCTCATTCCCTTTAGCAAATCATCAGAACCTTCAACTTTCTCAAGAATTCGTGTCAGTAGATCATTCACCCTGTGTCTCATATTTGCAATATAATCTTCAATGTACTCTTCCTTTGATATCAAAGTAGCAAAATAAGCTGATGTAATATGTTGATAGTTCTCTTGGCGTTGTTAATGGTTCTCTTGATGTTGTTCTTGCAAATGAAAATGATGCAGCTGATGTTGATTTTCTTGCGATGGGTGAATCTTTCTCTTGCGATACATGACTTCCTTCTCTGTGATGCATGACTCTTTCTCTTGCGATGCCTGACTCCTTCTCTTGCGATGCATGGATCTTTCTCTTGCGATGCATGACTTTATTCTCTGCGATGCATGACTCCTTCCCTTGCGATGCATGACTCCTTTCTCTTGCGATGCATGACATCCTTCTCTGTGATACATGACTTCTTCTCTTGTGATGCATGACTTCCTTCTCTTGCGATGCATGACTCCTTCTCTTGTGATGCATGAATCCTTTTTCTTGCGATGAATGACACTTTTGATGATGCCTCCTTGCTACCGAACG
>JAJOOE010009042.1:0-27717 GCA_036250405.1 Solanum raphanifolium | reverse complement strand
CAAGGCCCCTGTCAACAGATCTACAAAAGAAACAACTATTCCCAAGAGTTCATATAAAGAAATTGTCAACTAGCACAGAAGTCCTGATTGGGCCGTCAAGGCCACCATGATCTCTATACCAAAACTGAAAACATGTATATAACAAGACAATGCATCACACAACTAACAAGCTTCAGCAAACCAACAAACTAGGCCGGCATGGCCATAACGTAGTTGTAAACCCCACACAGATCTACAACTAAGCCCTCGGCCGGCAAGGCCCCTGTCAACAGATCTACAAAAGAAACAACTATTCCCAAGAGTTCATATAAAGAAATTGTCAACTAGCACAGAAGTCCTGATTGGGCCGTCAAGGCCACCATGATCTCTATACCAAAACTGAAAGAATGTATATAACAAGACAATGCATCACACAACTAACAAGCTTCAGCAAACCAACAAACTAGGCCAGCATGGCCATAACGTAGTTGTAAACCCCACACACTAGTCTGCAGGCCTCTAAGAGAATTAACGATTGGCGGGACAGGGCCCCAGCCTACCCATAAAAATATGTACAATAAAATCTAACAAACCTACAAACACTGGCAGCTCCGAAGGAAAGGGGCTAGCCAACCGGATAGAAGTCAATCCTGCTGCTAAGGAGGTCTACTCAGTCGTCCGTCAGGACCTGCATGCATGAATGCAGCGCCCCCAGGCAATGGGGCGTCAGTACAAAATAATGTACGGAGTATGAAAGGCAATAGGCTATGATCAAGTATCCTAATATACTGGAATAATCCGATAAATAAATCAAGGATAAGATAAGTGTACTGACCTACTCCTAAATCGAAACTTATCAAAAATAATAAAACAACAACCTATCCAAGCCCCCATAAGCTCGGCAGGTACAAACAGCACACAAGATCACCTACTCAAGCCCCTATAAGCCCGGAAGGTGCCAATCAGCCTATATACCCCTACCAGTAGTCCTCTAGCCCCGTAGGCAATCACATAGCCCTCTTAGGCATGAATATAGCCCCGTAGGTAGCACAGAGCTCTCTTAGGCATCAACGTAGCTTATAGACAATTCATGGCCCTCTTAGGCAATAACATGGCCCTGTAGGAAGCACATAGCCTTCTTAAGCGTCAACATAGCCCTGTAGGCAACTCATAGCCCTTCTAGGCACAATATAGTCCTATTAGATAACATCATAGCCCCCATAGGCAGTTCATAGCTCAACAGCTTACCACAATAGCCCCAAGGGCAACAACAAACAATTAACTAGGCTGAAGGCGAGCAATTTAGCTATAAACAATATATATATATATATGAATAATCTCCAAGTCGTTCTTAACTTAGGGTCTTTCTTAACAGATCGTGAGTCCCTAAAATGAGGGATTATAACCACCCAATCAGCCAACCATTCACAAATACATCTACAAGATCACCAACGTTAACTACATCTAAGAAAACATGTCGTACGAAGGGAATAACCTTAACATACCTTTCCAATGAACGCTCGAAAGACCGTAGTTCCTTTACGAAAGTTGTTCCTTATGTCCTAAGCTTCACAAACACTATATATACACAGCTGGTACGCACCTATAAACAGTTTATAATTAATCTTATATCGGCAGATTTGTCATATTGCCCCAACTTGTCGAAACGTCTGTAGAAATTCATAAAAACAATCATAAAAGAGTCCCGAGATGATTACCTTAGTTAACCAAGTTAAAACCTTGAAGAAACACCAATAATTACAAATTAATATCTTCAAAAACCAGCTCCAAACGCAGCAAATAGAAGGGAAAAATGATCGCCACGTGTAGGGATTACGTTTCAAGGCACGGGGGCAATGTTTAATGGTAGAAATCGTCAAAACTAACCTTCATTATGCTAGGACATCATAGAAACCCTCTCTTAAGCTTTCTCTCTAGTTTTAGAACTTAAATGAATTGTTTCCATGGCTAAAAATGTTAAATAGCCGACATACCATATTTCTTTACCCGACCCGAGTTCTGCCCTGGCAGTCCCTAGTAAAACCCTCATACCTTTTTACTCGGATGTTCGTTTAATACGGGGTTTTGTGCATTGCAAACTAGACTCGTAGGCCTTCGATTTAATGGGTAATGGGCCTTCTAACTCTTTATATATTGGGAGAAAACATTCACTACATTTGACCCAAATTTCAAAGAAATCTTTAAAAAGGAACTTATGATAACTTTTACCAACTTTTATTTTGCCACTTACTTAACTTCAAAACTTGAGATAAAACCTTTGAACAGTTAAAATATGACATACCACATCCTTTTTAATTTATTACTCACCCTCTTTGTCTTTCCATGAAGGTACGAGTTAATATAGACGTTTGGAAAAGTCGGGGTGTTACATTCTTCCCCCCTTAGAAACATTCGTCCTCGAATGAAAAATCTGAGTCACGCGGTTCAGTTCTTAGGAGTTGCCAAAATTTAGGCAGGTATCCTTTGTAAATGTCAATATCCAATAACCTGAAATGCAAAACTTCTAACCTAGGCATCTCATATGATGACATAAATAGCTAAGCACTATAGCTACACCACCATAACAGTGCGAGCAGAATACAACGACAACAACCATAATAATATGCAATAATAAATAAAACTGGATGGGTATCTAACCTTACTTCACTAATATAAATTGATATGCTATCACCCTGGGGTATGAAACAGGTGAGGATATTTGGACCTCATGCCATCCTCAGCTTCCCAGGTCACCTCTTCTCTATTCTTGTTTCTCCACAATACTTTAACCGAAGCCACCTCCTTGGTCCTCAATTTACGGACCTGTTGATCTAATATGGCAACTGGAGTTTCCTCGTAGGACAAATCCTTTATGATCTGAACATCCTCAACTGGGACAACCCGATAAGGGTCTCCTACACACTTCCGTAGCATCGATACATGGAAAACTAGATGAACAGATTCTAGCCCCGAAGGCAATTCTAACTCATAAGCCACTTGTCCTACCCTCCGAAGGATCCGGTATGGCCCAATGAATCTTGGACTAAGCTTGCCTTTTTTTTGCCAAATCTCATAATACCTTTCATAGGAGAGACTTTTAAGAATACCCAGTCATCGACACAAAACTCTAAGTCCCTTCGTCGCATATCTGAGTATGACTTCTGTCGGCTTTGAGTTGTTAGCAACCTCTCTCGAATGAGCTTAACTTTCTCTATTGTCTGCTGGACTAAGTCGGGTTCGATCAACCCTGACTCACCTACCTCAAACCATCCAATGGGGGTTATACATTTTCTCCCATACAAAGCCTCATAAGGTGCCATCCCGATGCTGGAATGATAACTATTATTATATGCAAACTCAATAAGAGGCAAGTGGTCATCCCAACTTCCCTTGAAGTCTAGCGCGCACGCCCGTAACATATCCTCGAGTGTCAAAATTATGCGCTCAGCCTGGCCATCTGTTTGGGGGTGAAAGGCGGTACTAAGATTAACTTGTGTCCCTAATCCTTTCTGGAAGGACTTCCAGAAGTTGGCAGTAAATTGTGCTCCTCTATCAGAGATAATAGATACTGGGATACCGCGCAGCCTAACAATCTCTCTAATATAGAGCCCTGCATAGTCTTCGGCCGAAAAAGTAGCCTTGACTGGTAAGAAGTGGGCTGATTTTGTTAGTCTATCAACAATTACCCAAATAGAGTCAAACTTGCGAAGCGATCGAGGTAACCCTGTAATAAAATCCATATTAATTGCTTCCCATTTCCACAAAGGAATGGCTATCTCCTGAACTAGCCCAGCGGGCTTTTGGTGCTCAACCTTCACCTGTTGGCAGTTAGGACACTACGCCACAAACTCAGCAACGTCCTTTTTCATCCCCTGCCACCAATAGATCTCCTTAATGTCATGGTACATCTTCGTCGAACCAGGGTGAATAGATTAACAGGAATGATGTGCCTCTTCCATAATTTGATGTTGAAGCCCTGCAATATTTGGAACACACAATCGACCGCTATATCTGAGGACTCCATCTTCTGCTATATCAAATGCTAAAGACTGTTGATCCTGAGCCTTAGCTCTAAGCTGCTCTAAGCTAGGATCCTCTTGTTGTCGTGATTTTACTTCTACAACTAGAGATGATACGGCTGTATCCTAAATTGTGACCCCACTATCGTCTGCCTCTAACAATCTGACTCCTAAGCTAGCTAACTGATGAAGCTCTCGCGCTAGCTCCTGCTTCTCAACACCTATGTGGGATAAACTACCCATATATTTTCGACTGAGGGCATCGGCTACCACATTCGCCTTTCCTGGATGATATAAAATATCCACGTCGTAGTATTTCAGTAACTCAAGCCATCGACGTTGTCGCAGATTTAACTCCTTTTGTTTAAATATTTATTGAAGGCTTTTATGATCTGTGAAGATGTCAACATAAACGCCATATAGATAGTGTCTCCAGATCTTTAATGCATGCACAACTGCAGCCAACTCTAAATCGTGGGTCGGATAGTTCTTCTCATGCTTCATCAACTGCCTTGAAACATATGCGATAACCTTACCATGTTGCATTAGAACACATCCCAACCCAAAACCAGAAGTATCACAGTACACCACATAGCCTTCTGAACCCTCTGGTAATGCTAGAACTAGTGCTGATGAAAACATGTCCTTTAGATCTTGGAAACTATGCTCGCAAGCCTCAGTCCACTCGAACTTAGCTGCTTTTTGAGTCAGCTTCATTAATGGTGCTGAAAGTGAAGAAAACCCCTCTACAAACCTTCTATAGTACCCAGCTAATCCCAAGAAACTACACACCTCAGTTGGAGTCATAGGTCTGGGCCAAGTTTTTACGGCCTCAATCTTTTGTGTATCAACCGCAATGCCTACATCTGATACAGTATGGCCTAAGAAAACGACAGAGTTCAACCAGAACTCACACTTAGAAAACTTTGCATAAAGTTCTCGATCTCGAATAACATGAAGGACTACTCGCAAATGATTTTCATGCTCATCTTTTGAACGTGAATACACCAAAATATCATCAATAAATACAATCACAAACAACTCTAAATACGGCCTGAATATACTATTCATCAGGTCCATGAACACTGCTGGGGCATTAGTTAATCCAAAAGACATCACCAAGAACTCAAAGTGTCAATATCTGGTTCTAAAAGTTGTCTTTGGAATGGCTTTCTCCCGAACTCGTATCTGGTGGTAACTTGATCTTAAATCAATCTTTGAGAAGCACTCAGCACCTTGTAACTGATCAAACAAGTCATCGATCCTCAGAAGGGGATACTTATTCTTAATAGTCGCCTTATTCAGCTGTCGATAATCGATACACATTTTTAGTGAGCCATATTTCTTCCTCACGAATAACATTGGTGCACCCCATGGTAAAGCACTAGGTCTGATAAAGCCTTTATCCAGTAAGTCTTTCAGCTGATCCTTCAACTCATAAGGAGGGATAGATATGGGTTGTGTACCTGGTAGCATATCGATAGGAAAATCAATTTCTCGTTCTGGAGGGATAATAGGAAGCTCATATAGGAATACATCTTGAAACTCACTAACTACCGGAATATACTGAAGAGTTGGTGGTTCTGCATCTATATTATGAACGTAAACAAGATGATAAATACAACCCTTAGTAATCATCCTCCTCGCCTTAAGATAGGAAATAAACCTACCTTTCGGCGCTGCTGTATCGCCTTTCCATTCCCGAACTACCTCTCCTGGAAAATGGAATCTAACAATCTTTGTTTGGCACTCAACATTAGCATAACAAGACGCTAACCAGTCCATGCCCATAATGACGTCGAAATCGACCATCTCTAACTCTACAAGATCTACAGAGGTCTGACAGTCGATAATTTCTACCGTGCAACCTCGATAGACTCTCCTAGCAACTATAGACTCACCTATTGGTGTAGATACAATAAAGGGTCTATCTAATGACTCTACTACTATACATAACTTCCCCGCTATAAATGGAGTAACATACGACAGTGTAGATCCAGGATCTATCAAAGCATAAACAGAATGGGAGCAAACAATCAATGTACCTATCACAACATCTGGTGATGACTCTGAGTCTTGTCGGCCGACTAGTGAATATGTACGATTCTGGCCACTACCAGAACTACATGCTCCCTCTCAGCCTTTGCCTTTACCTCTACCTGCTGAAGTCTGGGGTCCACGCCCTATAGACTGTGCTGATGAAGAGGAACCTACGACTGACCTATACCACCCTGACCTATGGTCGGGCAGTTTCTCCACCCATGCCCCTCCTGTCCACAAGAATAACAACCTGTGGAACCCTGTTTGCACATCCCGAAATGTATCCTACCACAAGTTGCGCAACGCGGTGGTTCTGCCTTAGCCTGGCCTGAGCCTCTCTGCTACTGAGAGTCTAATACTCGTGAACCCTCACCTGGGCCTGCCTGTCCATGACGATCAAATCTACTCCCCTGGAACTGCTGTGGTGGAGGTCTAGGTGGCCTACTAGAATATCGAGGTCTGGGACCACCCTGAATATCTCCATATGAACCAGTGGGCCTATCCCTCTTCTGTCTTTCTCTATCGACCCTCTCAGTCATATACTGTAGATGTCGGCGATCCTCTATCCCTTGAGCAAAGGCCTGAATTCGCGAGATATCCATATTATCATTTAGTGCAGCGGTAGAACAAGAGTCGATATAGTCTGAGTCAAGCCCTCCCACAAATCTACGCACCCTGTCATGCATCGTATCAACAAATGCTGGTGCATATCTAGCCAATGAATCAAATATCAGCCCGTACTCTCAGACACTCATGCTGCCCTGTCGAAGGTTCAAAAACTGGTCCACCCGGCCATCCCTAATCTCTCGAGGCAAATAGTGATCTATGAAAGCTTCTATAAAGCTATCCCAAGTGGGTAAAGATATATCTGCTCCCCTAGATCTCTCCCAACTTTCATACCACAATACTACAACATCACGCAATCGAAATGCTGCTAACTCAACTGACTCAGTCGCTGAGGTATGCATGACTCTGAAGATCCTATGAAGCTGATCAACAAAGTGCTGAGGGTCTTCTCTGCGATCTGTCCCAGTAAACTATGGAAGATTCAAGGCAAGAAATTCACGAACTATCGAACTTCCGGGCCCTTCAGAAGGTCCGGCAACATCTACCGCAACTGGTTGGCGCTGTGAAGCTACTAACTGTGCTAACATATATAGTGCGCTCTTGAAATCCTGATTAGATGGAATAGGAGGGACTAGAGGTGGTACTGCTGGTGGAGCAGGGGGTCCTGTAGCCCTCGGAGGCTCATGAAGCGGTTGAGAAGCTATAGGGGGCTGAGAAGATGTCTCCCCCTAGGTCTCACAATGGGCTGCCTCCACCTGTGGTACCTTGCCAGTACCCTCGCCTGCAGTTGTATCTAGACCCTGGCTAGTCGTAGTCTATCTGGTGTCAGCCATCTCTATCTGTATGCAAATATCAATTATAAGCCAGAAACATCTATCCTTAAGACACCGTTCTATAGCCCGAGGTGAGCAAAAGAAGGATAGTCATTCTAACATGTCTGGTAGCTTCTTGTTTATCGAATGTGGTGCACAACACATTTATAAACAAGACTCTACTAGACACGGCTTGCAGACTCCCTAGGATACGACGTTGCTCTGATACCAAGTTTGTCACGCCCCAACTCAAGGGGCGTAACTGGCTCCTAAGGCCAAAACTCAGGCCCGAGCCGACCCTGCTGAACCATTTGCTACTAGCGCATGGCAGTCACATGCATTTAAGAAAACAAACAAGTATATCTCGGCCTAAAACTAAGTCATCGGCCGGCAAGGCCTCTGTCAACAGATCTACGAAAAAAAAAACTATTCCCAAGAGTTCATATAAAGAAATTGTCAACTAGCACAGAAGTCTTGATTGGGCCGTCAAGGCCACCATGATCTCTATACCAAAACTGAAAGCATGTATATAACAAGACAATGCATCACACAACTAACAAGCTTCAGCAAACCAACAAACTAGGCCAGCATGGCCATAACGTAGTTGTAAACCCCACACACTAGTCTGCAGGCCTCTAAGAGAATTAACGATTGGCGGGACAGGGCCCCAGCCTACCCATAAAAATATGTACAATAAAATCTAACAAACCTCCAAACACTGGCAGCTCTGGAGGAAAGGGGCTAGCCAACCGGATAGAAGTCAATCCTACTGCTGAGGAGGTCTACTCAGTCGTCCGTCAGGACCTGCATGCATGAATGCAGCGCCCCCAGGCAATGGGGCGTCAGTACAAAATAATGTACGGAGTATGGAGGGCAATAGGCTATGATCAAGTATCCTAATATACTGTAATAATCCGATAAATAAATCAAGGATAAGATAAGTGTACTGACCTGCACCTAAATCTAAACTTGTCAAAAATAATAAAACAACAACCTAACCAAGCCCCCATAAGCTCGGTAGGTACAAACAGCACACAAGATCACCTACTTAGGCCCCCAAAAGCCCGGAAGGTGCCAATCAGCCTATATACCCCTACCAGTAGTCCCCTAGCCCCGTAGGCAATCATATAGCCCTCTTAGGCATGAATATAGCTCTGTAGGTAGCACATAGCTCTCTTAGGCATCAACGTAGCTTATAGACAATTCATAGCCCTCTTAGGCAATAACATGGCCCTGTAGGAAGCACAAAGCCTTCTTAGGCGTCAATATAGCCATGTAGGCAACTCATAGCCCATCTAGGCACAATATAGTCCTATTAGGCAACATCATAGCCCCAATAGGTAGTTCATAGCTAAACAGCTAACCACAATAGCCCCAAGGGCAACAACAAACAATTAACTAGGCTGAAGGCGAGCAATTTAGCTATAAACAATATATATATATGAATAATCTCCAAGTCGTTCTTAACTTAGGGTCTTTCTTAACAGATCGTGAGTCCCTAAAATGAGGGATTATAACCACCCAATCAGCCAACCATTCACAAATACATCTACAAGATCACCAACGTTAACTACATCTATGGAAACATGTCGTACAAAGGGAATAACCTTAACATACCTTTCCAATGAACGCTCGAAAGACCGTAGTTCCTTCACGAAAGTTGTTCCTTATGTCCTAAGCTTCACAAACACTATATATACACAGCTGGTACGCACCTATAAACAGTTTATAATTAAACTTATATCGCCAGATTTGTCATATTGCCCTAATTTGTCGAAACGTCCGTAAAAATTCACAAAAACAGTCATAAAAGAGTCCCGAGATGATTACCTTAGTTAACCAAGTTAAATACTTCAAGAAACACCAATATTTACAAATTTATATCTTCAAAAACCAGCTCCAAACGCAGCAAATAGAAGGGAAAAATGATTATCATGTGTAGGGATAACGTTTCTAGGCACGGGGGCAATGTTTAATGGTAGAAATCGTCAAAACTAACTTCATTATGCTAGGACTTCATTGAAACCCTCTCCTAAGCTTTCTCTCTGGTTTTAGAACTGAAATGAATTGTTTCCATGGCTAAAAACGTTAAATAGCCGACATACCATATTTCTTTACCCGACCCGGATCCAACCCGGATTCTGCCCTGGCAGTCCCTAGTAAAACCCTCATAACTTTTTACTCGAATGTCCGTTTGATACGGGGTTTTATGCATTGCAAACTAGACTCGTAGTTCTTCGATTTAATGGGTAATAGGCCTTCTAACTGTTTATATATTGGGAGAAAACATTCAATACATTCGACCCAAATTTCAAAGAAATCTTTAAAAAAGAACTTATGATAACTTTTACTAACTTTTATTTCTCCACTTACTTAACTTCAAAACTTGAGATAAAACCTTTGAACACTTAAAATATGATATACGACATCCTTTTTAATTTATTACTCACCCTCTTTGTATTTCCACGAAGGTACGAGTTAATATAGACGTTTGGAAAAGTCGGGTGTTACAGAATCTTGTGTCAACTTTATGCAGATATCTTGAACATAGTGTCATACATTCATTTGCATTGTATCCCTCTGCAATACAACCTTCTGGACATGCTCTATTACCAATGAGAGATTTCATAAAAAATAACCATCGTTCCACAGGATACATCCACCGATAATGAATCGGTCCAGCAACCCTAGCTTCAGTAGCTAAATGAACAGGTAAGTGCACCATGACATCAAAAAATGAAGGAGGGAAGACTTTTTCTAACTTGCAAAGTGTTATGGGTATTTGCGCTTCAATATGTTCCAAGTTATCAATTCTCAACTCCTTAGATCCAAGCACACTAAAAGATATACATAATTCAATAAGTGGTTCACATACTTCTTTTGACAACATACCACGAAGTGCAAGTGGGAGTAGATGTTGCAAGAGAACATGACAATCATGACTCTTCAATCCAGATATCTTGTGATCTTTCAAGTTCACACATTGAAAAATGTTATATGAAAAACCATCAGGAACCTTTAGATTCTTTAAGAAAAGGCATAATTTGTGCTTATATTCTGGAGACAATGTGTAGCATGTTGTTGGTACCTCAATCTTCTCCCCCTTTTGGATGGGGTGCAATTATGGCCTAATGATCATCTCTTGCAAATCTAGTCGAGTTTTAATTGTGTCCTTGGTCTTTCCTTTGACATTCATGATTGTCCCCATGCATAACATCCAAATTATGTCACAACAAGAGACACTTCCAATATGGAAGTTCAAAAAAGATATTTTTCTTGTTCCAATTATCATTTCGATTTTCATGTGATATCTTCTTTCTTTTCTTAGGATCCTTTGATATTGTATCCCTTCAAGATCTTGTACCTGATTAAGTATCTCAATACCTGAACACATTATTGGTGGGGCCCCTATCTCAATTGTACCATCAAATGAATCCTTATCATTTCTCCATTTGTGATTCCAGGAAAGATAACGCTGATGACCCATAACACACTGCTTTTTACCATTCGTCAATCAAATTGAGGAACTGTCTTTATTGCAACATGGGCATGCCATTTTTCCCTTTGTACTCCATCCAGATAAATTTCCATATGCTAGAAAGTCATTGATTGTCCACAATAAAGAAGCATGTAATTTAAAATTTGTCTTAGTAGATGCATCATAGGTCTCAATACCAACTTCCCATAATTCCTTCAATTCCTCTATTAAAGGCTGAAGATATGTATCAATTGCATCTCCTGGACCATTTGGACCTGGAATAAGTATAGAAAAAATAAATTTTTCTTGCTTCATACATAACCAAGGTGGTAAATTATAAGGATTAAGAACCACAGGCCAAATTCTATGTGAGGTTTTTGAATTCCGAAATGGTTGAAATCCATCACTAGCAAGTCCAAGTCGAACATTACGAGGCTCAGCCGCAAAACAAGGATGAATTTCATCAAATGACTTTCATGCCATTGAATCAGTCGGATGCCTCATTATTCCATCATAAACTCTTTTATCCTTGTGCCATGTCATTAGAGTAAATGTCTTTCTAGACATAAACAACCTTTGAAGTTTACGCTTTAAAGGAAAATAGCGTAAGCTCTTTAATGCTATCTTTTTAATTCTTTGTTTCCCCACTATGTGTATTTATTTTACATGTTGATGCACCACAAACTTTGCAAGAATCAAGTAAGCTATCCTCCTTCCAGTATAACATGCAATCAGTAGTACAAGCATCAATCTTGTTGTATGAAAGCCCGAGTTCTTGAATTAGCTTCTTTGCCTCATAATATGAGTTTGGCAAATCGGCGCCATCAAGCAACAACTCCTCTTTCAACATTTTCAATAACATGGTAAATGATGCATTACTCCAATGACCCATACTTTTGATGTGAAGCAATTTGATTTAAAAAGAAAGCTTTGAAGCTTTTGAATTTTTGTATAATGGCAGTTTGAAATCCTTCAATAGGCTATAAAATATTTTTGCTTCAGCATTTGGTTCCTCCTCGAGTAAATCATCACACTCAGTATGTGTAGTTCCTCCATCAAGATTATGATATAAATCTATCAACAGTTCTTCTACTTCATCTTTATTGTCACATTCTTCTACTTCATCACCATCTTCATCTTCTGATGTATCTTCAGATTCAGATACTAATTCTGACAATGGCTCACCCAAACGTTCTCCATGGTGATACCAAAGAGTATAATTGTGAATTATTCCATATACTATAAAATGTGTCTCAACTGTTTTACGAGTTCCTAAAGTTGTATTGTAACATTTGACACATGGACATCGTATTTCATATTCTTCTCCTATTTTTTGAAAAGCATAATCCAAAAACTTTTGCACTCCAACTAAGTAGATTTCATCGAGACGACTATCAACAAGTTCCATCCACTGCTTACTAGGTGTCATAACCTTTAAGAGTACATAAAACATATTTTAAAAAATAAAGAATAACAAAAATAGTAAGATGCAAATAACTTGTTCCGATCTGATACACACAATAGGGTTGAATTCTAAGGTTAGAAAGAAAGAACTAAGAAAATTAAAAATCGCAATATCCACCAGAACTATATATTACAACCTAGAGAAGAAATCAGAAAAGAGAATGTTACTAAATAGCTGATTTACTTGAATCTTCAAACAATAGATAAAGAAAGAATTAAGAAAATTACAAATCACAATTTCCCACGAGAACTATATGTTACAACCTAGAGGAGCAATCAGAAAAGAGAATGTTATCCTATATTCATATACAAGCTACAAATTTTTATGTACTTTCTGGAACACATAATCGCTAGAACCCCACATGGAGTTAGCCCCACAAAATTCATAAGCAATACTTTCTGGAACACAAAAGTACCTCACTCGTAGTTAGCCGCTGGAAATTCATATAAAATTAAATTCTAATGCAAAAAAAAATTAATTTTATTCTTTTCAGGTTCATCGTGATACTTCCTCTTTAAATTTGACGAAGTGACAATTAGATTGGTTAATGAAAGGGTAATATAATTGAACCAGACAGACATCAAACCTCTGTTCCAATACAAAATGCAATATTTGCACTTTTGCATCTACAAGGAGCTAAAACTATTCTCACATACTGATGTAGAAACTCCAGAATATGAATCCTCCATTAGATTTAGATTCAACATGAAAAGTGGGACACAATAAACGGCAACATAAGTGATTAGAACGTACATGCTCGAAGCTTATGCAAGTGATGTTAGAAAGTCATTTGTTGTGAACACTTGGTTGTTGCAGAAAATAACTTCTTATAGCAAAAATAGTAAAATAAGAATCTTCATTCAGCAAGCAATAAGGCTAGTTATTGGTTCAGATACTCAAAACATTTACATACTAAAATTCTAAAATAACTAGTATATAAATATCACACACCCATATTTCTCTTGCTTAATAAGTTATATGGAAAAGGTATGGACCTTATAGATACAATACATTTGTTTGTGAGTCTCGCCTCCTCTACTTAGCTGAAGAATTACAATTGTGTAAGTATATCTTACTTTAAAAGTTACATGTAACATGTCTAGTCTTATTTCGCTCGCAAAATATCAACATCGAAGACAAAATATGCACTCTATACAAAATATGAATCTTCATCAGGCACATACAACAGCTAACAAAATCAAGTCACTATTAGAAACTCAGCCCAATAAGTGATTCACTGATTGTACATAAGAAAACATATCAGATTAAGAAACTTTTAACCAATCTAATACTAGACAAGAGGAAGAAAAATAAGAAGAGTAACTTAAATCAAACAATAAAAATCCATCAATATTGTTTATGGAATTTGAAACAATAGAAACTTGATGATAAGAAGAAGCAAACATGTACGATTTATTTCACGAGCAGCAACTACATGATGAAGAAGACAGCTGCAACTGAAAATACTTTGATGTTAAGATTGGGTCGATCAAACGTTGTATATAGTTGAGAAGAACAAAGATTGATGGGTCAGACGCTATCGGAAGCTGCGACCAGCAGCCATAGAGTTTTTTCCTTTTTACGTTTAATTACTTTTAGATTCAGCATAAAAAGTGGGACTTGATAAACGGCAACACGAGTGAGAACATACATGCTCGAAGCTGATGCAAGTGATGTTAGAAAGTCATTTGTTGTGATCACTTGGTTGTAGCAGAAAATAACTTCCTACAACAATAGTAAAATGAGAATGTTCATTCAGCAAGCAGTAATACTAGTTATTGGTTCAGATACTCAAAACCTTTACATACTAAATCTGCAAAATTCTAAAATAACTAGTACATAAATATCACACGGCTATAATTCTCTTGCTTAATAAGTTATATGGAAAAGGTATGGTCTGGCCATTGTTTAGTTGTTTGTTTTGGGCTAATCCTTACCCCTTCTTGAAGGATGTGTACTAGATATGGTGATCTCAAGACCCTTTCCACTTAACTACCATTTGGGGCCTATGTGTCCGTAGTTTGAGATGTATACGTTTTGAACTGTTTGAAATGTGAAATTCAGCTTTTGTGGTCCTGGTTTCCATTCAGGAACACATAAACTTAGCAAGAAAAGTTGTACGGAAATCATTTATGCTGCTGAAGAATGGGAAAACTGCTATTAACCCATTGTTACCTCTTCCTAATAAAGTGTCTAGAATTTTGGTTGCTAGTAGCCATGATAATAACTTAGGTTATATATCAATGTGGTGGATGGACTATTACATGGCAGGGTTTTAGTGGTAATGATGCTACAAGTGGTATGTTTTTTCTTCTTATGAGTTTCACAAGACCTCTAATACTACATGTAATGACTTACTATTAAATAGAGAATTTGTGAAATCACTTGACCTTATTATTTCTTGAATAATCTCCCCACCCACCTCCCTAACACGATAAAGGGGGAAAAGGAAAATGAGTATAGAAATTTCTCTCACAAAATATAGTTGAATTGTACACAAATCATTTGGAAAATGTTATAAACTCAAAATCCATATAGGAAACTGCAGTAGGCTAAGTAACTATTGTCGTAATGCATAGAAAACCTTATAGATACAATACATTTGTTTGTGAGTCTCGCCTCCTCTACTTAACCGAAGCATTACAATTATGTAAGTATATCTTACTTTAAAAGTTACATGTAACAGGTCTAGCTCTTATTTCGCACGCAAAATATCAACATCGAAGACATAATATGCACTCTATACAAAATATGAATCTTCATCAGGCACATACAACAGTTAACAAAATCGAGTCACCATTAGAAACTCAACCCAATAAGTGATTCACTAATTGTACATAAGAAAAAAAATTAGATTAAGAAACTTTTAACCTATCTAATATTAGAAAAGAGGAAGAACAAGAAGAAAAGTAACTTAAATAAAACAATAAAATTCCATCAATATAGTTTATGGAATTTGAAACAATAGAAACTTGATGAGAAGAGGAAGCAAACCTATATGATCTGTTTCATCGAATAGTTGAGCAACAACTATACGATGAAGAAGACAGAGTTGCGATTAAAAGTAATTTAATGTTAATATTGGGTCGATCAGACACTATATATAGTTGAGAAGAACAAAGATCGATGGGTCAAACGCTATCGGAAGCTGAGACCAGCAGCCAAAGAGTTTTTTCCTTTTTACATTTAATTACTTTAAGAAAATAGAGGAGGGTTTTTTCCTTTTTGCCTAAAAAAAATCAGGCGCCTAAATTTTGGTGAAAAAACAAAAGTTTTTTTTAATATAGTTTAGTACTAAATTTTGGCTGGAAGTTCGGCTAAAATTTTTCAATTAGAATTTGGGACCAGTGAATATGTTATTTAGGGACCGAATTAAGTAGCTTCACAATAGAATACACAAATAAGGACCGGAATATAATTTTATCCCAATACATATATCTTTAGAGACTAAATTACTA
The DNA here is from genome assembly GCA_036250405.1 of Solanum raphanifolium. Lineage (NCBI taxonomy): Eukaryota > Viridiplantae > Streptophyta > Magnoliopsida > Solanales > Solanaceae > Solanum > Solanum raphanifolium. Next base: position 11,899 of record JAJOOE010009042.1, on the reverse strand, counting down.
GCTCGTCCCTAAATGTTGGTCTTAAATAATCGTTTTTGTTGTAGTGTATGTTTGTTCTTCATTTTCCTTTTGTGGAGTGCAGTAAGTGTATCAGCAATTTCAAATCGCCCTAAACTCTAACAAGTCTCCAGCAGATGAGGTTTCAAGGTTAGGTACTCATTGTTGCTTGTGTTGGATTCTCTCGGTCAGGAAATGATGTCCTGTGTTTTCGGACACAAACTACTTTATATATTTATTCTAGTGTGTTTGATACTCTTAGACTTGGTATTTGGAGATTAGATGTCCTTGATGTGATGAGTTTTCAGGTTTTGGGATAATATGTAATAGACTCTAGAGATTTCTTTTATTGAAACATTAATTAGTTTTGAGCTTTTGCATTTTTGTTGTTTTCCTTAAGTTGAAAAATTGATAAAAGTTAGTGTTTGATTCGTTGGTTCGCCCACCTAGGTGGTTAAGTGTGGGTACCACCCATGACTCATTTTGGATCGTGACAAACTTGGTATCAGAGCTTAAGGATCGATAATCTTATCACACAAGGACATGTCTTGTAGAGTCCTGCAGAACGGTATGGGGACACCTTTACTTTTCTTTGAAAGGCTATAGGACTTTAGAAAGACTCCATTCTTTCCTTCTTTCGTGCGATTACTTTAATCCAATTGGTATCTAGGTGATACAAATTGGTATCTGACCTCCTTGACTCTATTTCACATATGGTTAGTACTAGAGTGAAGTTGCAACACCAGTACTAGCATGAGTGCATGTAATTTGGGAAGTAGATAAGTTTTCTTGATTCACTTTGGGCATGAAATGACTAGTGACCAATTTGATCTCTTTATTAAGTTCTTGAATTTGAAACCCTCATTCTTCATGGGTATTGAATATGAGGATGTTTATGATTTCCTTTTTGATTATCATGAGATGTTTCGTAAGATAAATATAGTGGTCAGGAGACGCCAAACTGTGGTGGCAGTCGCATGTTGAATGCCGGCTAGTAAAGGAACTGCCTATGACTTGGACCACATTTTCGATCTTCTTTATGGAGAAGTATATACCTCAAACTTTGAGGGTAAGAAGAGTGATGAGTTCTTGAATTTAGAACAACGGAAGATATCTGTTGCAACCCATGAGGCCAAAATTTATGTTTTATCCCAATATGTGACTCTACTTTGTTTTAGTCCAGAAGAGCATATTTGTCGTTTCTTGAAGGGATTGAGGTCATATTTGCAGATTTCAGTTTTATAGGTGGCTTATTTAGCAAAATCTTTTTAGAAAGTGGTTGATTTTGTGATGGAGATAAAGGGGGTGAAGCCAAATGACTTTTCCAATGTTACAATATTCAAGAAGTTTCATAAGGGACAAATAGATAATGAACACCGTTACTTTGTAAAATACAGTTAGTATAGTTATCATAATATGTATGAGTTGCTTAGCGAATGATGAAATTAGTTTGTGCCAGTCGAGGTCAAAATCTCTAATACAATTTCATAGATTTAGTGTATATCAAAGAGAGTCATGATATGACCACTACAACAGTACTGATGCTTACTTGGTTAGAGTTATGAAGTGTGTTTCTTTGGTTATCGATCTGATCTAAGAATGAATGCAAATCACTTGGTCTAGAGACTGAACACATTTGATAATGTTTTGAAGTTATTCAATGGGTAGAAATGTGTGGGCTATTTGGGTACTATCTTCTCGATAAGGTGATGTGTTTTAGTGATAAATCTAACGAAATTTTATGGTGTGGTACTAGTGTTATGTGGAAACGTATACGTCAATTGTCAAGTGTGAATACTAACTACTTAAGGATTTATCAGTTGTATGACACGTTCCGATAATGAGATTGAGAAACTAATTAATTTTGTTACTATGGATACTTGGGTTAAACATTGTATTTAAGGATGATTTTAGTGGTGGATCTTTGGTCTAGTGTTAAGGCATTTAGGTTGTAAAGTGTATCTTGAGGATTTTAAATGAGAATGGGTGATTTTATCTTAATCTCTAAAAGAATGGTTTGATACTGAAATGACAAGCTTACGGGTAAAGAAAGTTCCAACAAGTATACTTGTATGAAGGCAATTGAGGATTTTAATAAGAAAGTGCAAATGAAATTGGCATTAGCCGTTTGGAATTGCTTGAAATTACTAAGTTTAAGGTGTCATCTCGATGATAACATTAGCTTCGTGGTGATGAAAATGGGTTCCGAGAATGATGATAATAAAAGTTCGTGATGGATTGTGATTGAAATGCAACTACCTGATAAATATTGTTAGTCAAATGGATTATGTATGGCAATGACGACTTGTGAGTATCTAAGGTTGTGGTTTTCTACTAATTCGTGAGTAACGTAGTTAAATGAAAAGTTTTTGGAGATGTTGGGACACCGCTCGAATAGAATTTAAAGGAACTAGAATCATAAGGAAAAATAAAAAATAAAAATTAGTGAGATGTAGTGTAGCCTTCAGAAAGAGGTGAGCGCAAGAATATTTATCTAATTACAAGGGCTAAAGAGGTATCTTCATAGGGGTTGAAAATTAGGTTCAGAGACGCGTGGTTTCATCAGTTTGCTCTAGTTATAGTAATAGTGTCATGGGTTCATCAGATTGGTTAAAAACTATTGGATAAGAATTGAGAAAGTATTTTAGAGACGTTCAACTAGACTGTTATGATAAGTTTTTTTTTTGTGATTTTGAGTTTGGTAATGAGTACGGTTGGATTTTTAGTTAAGAGTATTGTAAAGGTATTGGGTTACAAAGTTGATAGGTAAAGGTATTGGGTTACAAAGTTGGATTCACAATTCAAAAAATTTCATAGTAAGTCTACATTCGTGGTGGTATGTTTTTTCAAGGTATGAATTTATAAGGTAAAAAATGATCGAATGCATCGGATATTGAGCATTTAAAATGACTTATGCATTGTTTGGGTCGTACAGTTTTTATTGTTGATTGTTAAAGGATCTAAGTAAGGGTTTCACTTAAAAGTGTTGGTTTAGAGTAAGGTAAATGGCCGTAGTGGTTATGAGGGTTCTTAGTATTGAGAATGTGGGCTTCACGGAATGATATAAAGAGGATATGGAGTCTGATAAATAGAGTATAAGTACGATCGTAATGGGACCAGACCAGTGGATTGTGGGTAGCTAAAAAAATAGAAATGGACTCAGCTGAATGGAAATGTTTGATATGGACCCTTTAGAGTAAGCATTTCGTGTTATTCACCCTTGGTTCTGTACATTCTTTATATGACCACTTATTTCGTTTTGTACATGGTTTGGAGTATGATTCACTAGTTATGCCCACACGTGCTCTAACTTTTGTGGGTGGAAGCTTAGTGGTGGATCGGGTCTAACAGTCGTACGATGTCCTCTTGGTTGGGTAGGATGTTTGGGCAGACTTGATTATCTAAGATGAGATCTTTTGTGTTCTCTTGGAGCTGTTGAAGTATTACAATGGTTCTACATGTACCCCCCTTGTTTATGAGAATTTATAGAAGCAACCATAGGTATTTACAGTTGTCCAACAGTCTTAATATTCATCAAGTCATCAAGGTGATGTTTCAATTATGTGTGGTTGAATATGGGGACCATTGCTTAGTTCTACCATTCGTAAGGGTTATCTACAATCACAACTACTACTCTATCATTTCAACAGTATTGTTACATATTTTGTATGCTTGGATGTATCGCTCGATGGATGGTTACTTGATGATTTTCTTATTTGGGTTAGATAAGTTTGATTCTCCCTTGAGGAGTACATGATGTCTAAAGATTAATTTTTTTATAATTTAAGCTCGTGGAAAGTTTATGTTGTGAGAAGGAAATACTGATAAGATCTATGATGGTTTGTCCATTATGAGTGTAGTGTGTTGGTTCAGGTTCACTTCTGGTTATAGCCAATACTGATTCAGGATTTATCATTGTTATGTGAGAAAAGATTCTTCATGATTGTTGTGTCAAGGTCCTTGAGAACAAGTTGCTGACATGTGTACGATTAACTTTGGTGGTTATTGAAAATGATTTTTGTTGGTAGTTGAGTTTACATACAACAATAGTTATCATTCGAGTATTGATATAACTCCATTTGAGGCATTGTATGGAAGAAAATGTAGGTCTCCCATTGGTTTGTTTGATCTACTTGAGGTGAGACCTTGGGGTACTGATCTTTTGAGGGAATTATTAGAAAAGGTGAAATTCATGCAGGCGAAGCTTGTAGCAGGTCAAAGCAAACAGAAGAAGTATGCAGACCTAAAGGTCAGGGGCTTCGAGTTTGTAGAGAGAGAGAGAAAATGTTTATGAAGGTTTAATCCATGAAGGGTGTGATGATGTTGGTAAGGAAGGTAAGCTTAGTCTGAGGTATAATGGGGTGTGTGGGAGAGGTGACATATGAATTGGCTTTGCCTCTAGGTTTTTCCAGGGTACACTCGGTGTTTCATGTATATATGTAGAAGATATCCACACCTTTTGTCAATTCAGGTACTCTTTCTTACCCAGGACTTCTTTTGATCATTCAAGGGTGAACGATGGGTAAATTGGAATCTGATGTAACGACCCGTTAGGCTGTTTTGACTACTATAGCTTCTTATTTCATAAAGTACTCTTCTGATAGATTTGTAATGAGTATTTTATTGTAATCATTAACTAAAGTAATTTAGTTGATGGTTATTTATTAAATAATTAATTCTTATTAATTAGTGGTTAATGGGTGAAGGCATAATTTATTTAATACACTATACCACATGACCCATAGGAAAAAGCTGAATTAATAACAATTAGGTTTCCTACGTTGAGATATTAATTCAAAATCGACAACAACACAATAGCAGTGGAGGTCGATGGCGGCTTCAGGTGACTTTTTCTATTCGAACTCATCTTATTTTCATTAATTATAATGGAATAGATTCTATGTATCATAATAACAGTATAATATTACGGATGCATATGAATTGGAAGTGGATCGTATTTCGTTGGAAGTTTCGGGGACATGAATTTCATTTGTTATTTTTGGACAATAATGATAATGGTTGGTGCTTCGAAAAGCTTAATCACCAGATATTATATATGTTGGATATACGATCGATGTACATGGAAGTTATGGGGCTGTATGTGGATTTGAGGTTTAATTAGTTGACCTGTAATTTTGGGTACAAGAATTTCTTGATGCTATCAATTAATAACAATTAGGTTTCCTACGTTGAGATATTAATTCAAAATCGACAACAACACAATAGCAGTGGAGGTCGATGGCGAATTCAGGTGACTTTTTCTATTCGAACTCATCTTATTTTCATTAATTATAATGGAATAGATTCTATGTATCATAATAACAGTATAATATTACGAATGCATATGAATTGGAAGTGGATCGTATTTCGTTGGAAGTTTCGGGGACATGAATTTCATTTGTTATTTTTGGGCAATAATGATAATGGTTGGTGCTTCAAAAAGTTTAATCACCAGATATTATATATGTTGGATATACGATCGATGTACATGGAAGTTATGGGGATGTATGTGGATTTGAGGTTTAATTAGTTGACCCGTAATTTTGGGTACAAGAATTTCTTGATGCTATCACATTATTATCAATTAAGTTTAAATGTATTTTATATTTATAACTAAATATTACGAGTATTTTATATATGAATTCCTTTAAAATTATAATAATTTGAGGTATTGAGACTTAACCCCAGGCTTGAGATTTAAGAAATATGAGACTTAACAAGTTAGTTGGCATTAAAACTAGGAGCTTGGTTATAGAATAGAGCCGTTTACTTACAAATTATCCATACTTGATATATTGGGAATGATCTGAGGCAATGAAGAAATAAAAAGAATTGACAAATTAGCTTATGTGACTTCGGTTCTTTGGTAGAGGTAGGTTATGGTTTATTCTATGTGATAGATAGAATCATAATAGTAATTGATAGTCATTGAGTGATATTGCAAAAAAATTTATGTACTTGGTTGTTGTGTTTTGGATAATTCATTTGTTGTTGTAAATGGTCTTTAATCCCAATACAACGAAATCCATAATCTTGAACTTGTTCAACTAAAGTGATTCCTTGAATAAAAAAGGCCTAATGAACTATTGTTAAGGAAGTGGAAAGAGATGATAAAGAATGTTAAATGAATTAACTATATGGTTGGATCAGGTTCCGACACGATTTATTTGGATCGGGTGCCACAAGTCGGCATGGTATTATAGGATAAGGTGTAATGTTCCAACATGATATACTTTGATCGGGTGTCACATTTTGACACGATATTATTGGATCGGGTGTCACGTTCCGGCACAATAGCATTAAAGGAAAATATATTTAAATAACTTAATGTGCTCAACCTCAAAGAACCTATTTACCAAATGAGCATGGTGTGGAGGCATGAGTCCTCGTGTATGTTCTTGTTATTCTGACCAATTACGTAATTGCTTCGGTGTTGTTGTCACTTGTTCATGTTGTTTGTTGCTTGCCACCTTCTAAGTGTTATAGTTGATCTCATACTATTACTTTATGCATATTAGTGTCTTTTTTGAGTCGGCCGATGCTATCTACTCAATATATGTTTCCTTGTACTGATCCCTACTTGTATGTTTGTTCTTCGCTTTCCTTTTGTGGAGTGCAGTAAGTGTATCAGCGATTTCGACTAGCCCTCAACTCTAGCCAGTCTCCAGCAAACTAGATTTCAGGTTGAGTGATTCATTCTAGCTCCTGTTGGATTCTCTCGGTCATGATATGATGTCCTTAGTTTTCGGACACAAACTACTTCATTTAGTTATTCTTGTGTCTTTGATAGTCTTAGACTTAGTATTTGGAGATTAGATATCCTTGGTGTGGTGACTTTCAGGTTTTGGGGATAATATTTAATAGACACTAGATATTTCTTTTATTAAAACATTAATAAGTTTTGAGCTTCCGCATTTTGGTTGTTTTCCATAAGTTGAAAAATTGATATAAGTTGCGATTTGATTCGTTGGTTCGCCCACCTAGGAGGGTGAGTGTGGGTGCCACCCATGACTTATTTTGGGTCTTGACAATTATAAATAGAGGTAATAAAAAATATGAATATTTATCACAAACACTTATATATATACTGGTAAAGACTTTTGCGACTCTGAATTCAATGATATTAACTCAATTGCCGCTAAATATTTTATATGTAAAAAAATATGATTCCCATTAAATGTATCGTTTGTTGTAGTGTGATTAAGGTGTTAGTCCTTAATAATAGTTTGTATTTGATTTACCAATCCTTGTTGTTCCCCCTGTAGTATCCTTTATATCAGATTCTTTTAATATAAAGTTCTGAACAGTGATTTTAGTCCATTGAGTAATATCAACCCTTTTTTTACTTGAGAATGATATGGGACTCGTGCTGTCAGTTCCATGAGAAAAAGAAATCTACTAACACTAGTAGGTTCCTAATATCAATGTTACTACTAAAATGAAACATAATAATTCAATCTTTGATTGACAAATAACTATATTAATAAAAAGAAAACACCAAAAATCTAATAATCTATAAACAACAATGATAAAAAGTAATTTTTTACGAAAATATGAAAAAAATAATAGGAAAGATCAAACTAGGTTTTCATAAATATGTGGTGGTAGATCTCTCCCATAAACATTCCATTGTTTTTCTATGATTCAATAAAAAAAGAAAAATATGACAGCGCCTTGAAATATGCATAAGGTGGAACTCATTGAACCTTACTTTAACATTTTAAAATCATCAGAGCTTTTGCCTCCTTAATTTTTTATGTAGTCTTGGTTCTTTTTGGGAAAGGAGACAAACTAGACATTAAATGTAGATATCCATCGTAAGACCATTACCAAATTTAGGAGAATTCAAAATTATGATCTAGATATCCTCAGGATTGTGAATCATGAAAGTTAATACAAACATAACAAACAATTTACCTCCTTTTGACAAAAAAAAAAATTGATAAAGAAAATAATTTATAGGTTCTAGAGTATAATCGATGGTAAATATTTTTATCCAAGATTCTTGATTTCAATACTACTTCATATATCACACATCTACTTGTGCCGTTAAATTATTACAAGGCATAGAAAGGTTACTTCCCAAAGCTCCCAGCATAAGATTACCTTCCGTTTCTCCATAGCAGGGTCGTTCCACCTTTCTTCATTTCTCATCACCCAAAATCAAAAGAAGTTATACTTCATTCTCTTTCGTAACCAAGACCAGTAGTAGTAGCCCAATGAAGCTTTCCATTCACAAACTTTCTTGAACTAATTAATCGTGTCCCATTATGAGGGTAATTAATTCTTCACCAAGAATCATTTCTTAGACTATATATATATATATATATATATATATATATAATGATCTCTTGAAAATCACAATAAAGGCAAATATTAATAAAAATATGAACTCCCTTATAATCAACATCATGGATCATATAATATCCAAAACCATATAAGAAATGGCCAACATCGCTCACTTTAGGTTTGTTTAAAATTAGGTAATTACCTATACTTTCTTATTGTTGGGTTCCATAGATATACTTATTTTGCAATATTTTTAAGTCAAATCAATCCATTTACAGAGCTCCTTGCCAAAGAATATCTACTAGAGTTTTTTATGGGATAATCTATATCAGATTACTCAACAATAGATTCTTAAAGTAAAGATTTAAGCGATCAACTATTAAGATAATTTTCAGGATGGGCAGTCCTCAACATAAGCCTATGCAATTTGTAGTCTTTGTTATTAGCTTATTAACTCATATGATACTTGAAAAACATAAGGCTACAGATAAAAGCAAGCCATGTTTTTGAAACAAAGTTGAACCACAAGAGTGATTTCACTAGAAGCCCTAAGAATATTTCAATAACGAGATCAAAAGCAAACCAAGATTTTTTGTTCATTAGATTCTGATTTTTCTTTCTTTCCTCCACTATTTTCTCCATTTATTTCTTTACTGGGTAGAAATTTGGATAAGGCGATTCTTAGTGAAAATGTTGGAGCTCGTAAAGAAAGAAAGAAAAAAAATTGTTGGAGTTGATAAAGAAAGAAAGTAATTATACTACAAAAATAATAATTCCTATTTGGAAAAAAGTTATATGTTATTGTATTTTTCAAAATGGGTGGCTAATTTATATGTAATAAATGTCTAAATCTTTTAATGCTATTAGATTATTATGAAATGTAAATTTATGATGAGACTATGTTTGTTACGAACCAAGGGTACCCCCTAGACGTAACATGGCGTACTTGACCCCGAAGGGATCTCATACAAGCCACTTAGCATATCATAGCATAAGACATAAGAAATGATGTGGAATTTAAAAACTTTTATCCATACAATCGAAGTCTTTTATAAAAGTAAGTGAAGTCTAATTTGTCTCAATTAGCCATCTAATACAATATTTAAATCAACAATAGAGTCATAGCCCTTCAACATAATCCGAAACATAAAATGACTAGAAATGTCACGACCCAGGGTTACCCCCTAGACGTAACATGGCGTAGTTGAACCCGAAGGGGTCGCATACAAGCCTTAAGCATAATCATACACATAATGTCATAAGAAATAATCGGGAAAATTAAAACTTTTCTAGAGAGAAGTCAAACTTCAAATTTCACATATAAAAAGTTGTGGAAATACTAGACTTGTCTCATTAAAAATCATCTAAACATAAGAGTACGAAATTAGGGACTTAACCCTTTACATCAATGAAAATCTTAACATAATAAAGTACGACTAAAACTAAGACTGAAATAAACATCTGGTCCTCGAACTGGAGGACTCACCAAACTTAGGAAATAGTCGACCTAAGCTTTACTTTGAAGAAGGAAGTAATTAATCAACGTCCAGGACGTATACTAATAGCATGTAGAAAAAAAAGGGTTAGAACAAATATGTACTAAGTATGGAAACATGCATAAAACATTTAAATATGCTAAATAGGACATTTTCTTTGAAGTATGCATTTATCATGTTTGGAAAGCCAATACGCATTTTCAAACATAGAAGACAAGCTATAATCAAAATACACTCATAACACAGTAATATCAATACCTTAGCAACCTCTAAGAAGACTTGTGCAATGTATGGTTGGCATGCCATAATACCAACCTTACTAAGCATTCCTTGAAACCACATATTCATTACCATAATATTCAAGCTTACCATAATCCATGGTCATAAATGAGGAATTATACTAGTACATGAACTAAACATAAGGAAAGTCATCTATTCATATCTTACCATACCATAAGGAAACCATTCCACAGTATCCTAATAAGTCTCCTTGTGCAACATAAAAGTGAAGTCCCATACCCCCAGTCCTACCAAGTAAACCCATTAAGAAGTCATAGTATAGTTCCTATCATATTCATTATCTTATTGTTATTAGGGAATATTAGCCATAACCGGCATAGATCTTGTGAGCTACATGGAATCCGGTGTCAAATAACCCCACACCGAAAGAAAGCGTTCTTACTTGCCGAAGGTAGAACTAATCATATTTAGCTTCTAAGTGGATCCACTAGCTAAGTCCTATGTTTGGCACATAGTTATGGGATAGGGAGATTGCTACTAGAAACCCAACCTATTGCATTAGTGGAGGAGCTTCCATCTCATGAGTTTACTATAGATGACCAAACCTATTGCATTAGCGGATGGGCCATTTCCTCATTGTCCATATCCAATCGGTACTAAGCATTATTTCTCAATTATACATAATTAGTATGGAATTGTATCTACATGTGTGAAGGCATACTTTACCCTTCGTTTAATACAACTCACTAAATAGCTTATAGATTCATTTAAGTGAGAACTACCTTTCACCTTAGAATCATCATTTTAGGATGAGTAACTTTCACCTCATTATTCATAGTGTTTTCATGAGAACTAGCCCTTCAATCATCACAACAACATCAACATCATCCTAGAAAATTTATACATAAACATGTGTAAGGATAGGGGAAATTAGTCTTCCAACAATACCTCAATTCACACAATAGTCATAGGATTCTCTCCTTTCAAATGAATTCATAAGTTCTTCAATAACTATCAATAATCCTTCACAATTTACCCCATGCAAGGTCATGAATCAAGTCTCACACTTACATTTAGGATATATTATCATCAACATGAATAAGGCAAGGTTTCATAACCAAATTAACAAAACCACAATACATACTAGAAATTACCTTACATCAATATCTTCATTGAAATTCATGAAATTGGGGTCATGGGGTACTTCATGGGTTTATGGGGAGTTTTACTATAAAATCACCTTTAAAACGTCAAATCATCCATAATATACATCAAATAACATAATGAAAATGATTTTAGGAAGAACTCGTGACTAGAATGAAAACCTTAGTTTTTTGAACAATAAAACTCATTTTCGAAACTGAGTTGAGAGGGCATCATGGAGGAAAGTATTCCATGACTCAAGGTTCCCATACCTTGGTTAATGTTTTCCCACTAAATTTGAGTGAAAAATCTCGGAGCTTTAACCCTAATCTTGAGCTTCTTCTATGTTCTTCAATGTAGTTTAGAGAGAGAATGTTCTTGGGGGGAAGTGGGTTTGATTTTGAGTTTGTGAGTTATGAGGGTTAAAGGACTTGATTAATACTTAAAAATACTTTAATAAACTTAAAGCAACTAAATACAACCGTCCCTACCCTTAAACAACTGAATAAGTAATTTACCAAAACACCCCTTCTAAGGCCGAACCAAGACAGCTTGCCCAGGCCCGATCCACGAACCCCAAACCACAGAGCTTGGATGGGTCCACTGTCACGACCCAAGCCTAGGGCCTAGACGTGACATGGCGAATGAGGAACCCGAAGGAACCCCAAACAAGCCTCTCAAACTTGTCATCACACTTCATCGGTCGCGGAAGTACATTCAACATTAATTAACGG
>JAJOOE010009041.1:0-34060 GCA_036250405.1 Solanum raphanifolium | reverse complement strand
AGACTTTAGAGTAAGACCCTAAGTTACCCTTAACCTAATTCTTTCAATGATTCACACAAGTTTGAAACGTTTCTTTCACAAGTGAAACGAATCCTACAATGTAAGCACTATTACAAGCAAACAAAGTAACAGCTGGTACAGGAAGCGCTTGAATCAATTGATCAGGTCCCTGCTGTTTTGAAGCTTGAAATATCTGTCTTTGAATGAATGAATGAATTTGTTGTTTGTATTTGTGAATATATTAGACAAGAAGAATTATTGTCCAATGAACAAGCAACCTCGTTGCTTCTGATTGGTGGAGTACTCTGCAGCTTCACCAACTTTCTGACGCAGACAGCTTTCCAGTTGTACAACACTTTGACCACTGGACGAGTACTGATATTCTGTAGAGGACCAGGTCCCTGCACTTTTGAGGAGATTATCAAAACATCAAGGAACATAAGCACTTATCAATTAGGTTCATAGTGGAGCAGATATCCACATTAGGTTCTATTGTTGTCTCTATTTGATGTTTAAGCGAGGGCCATCTCTATCCATAATCAACTTTAAGTCCAGTACTTTTGATTATATGTATATGTTACTAGTTGGGTACGTCGAGGGACGTCTCAATGAGTCATTAGTAGTATGATGTTGTAAATTATTTAGAGGCTTATTACCGATCGTAATTGTATCATATTGTATATTTTTTGTCCAGATATCTTCATAGCGTATAAATATGTAACACCTCGCCTTTTGAAAGAACCAGAAAGAGCTAGAATTTAGAAAAAGTCATTTTTGGAAAGAATGAAAAATCTGGAAAATTGGTTAAGTTATGTTAAGTTTGAGTTTTTGGTCAACTTCAAACGACCATAACTCCTAGATCAAGATGAGTTAGGTGTGCTACTAGATACCGTAGGAAATATCTTTGAATTATCTTTCCAACGCTGCCAAGTTTGCTCGATTCTGAGTTTATATGAGTGAGATATGTTCATTTGAAGTTGGGTTGTTCAGATAAGGAAAGTCAAAATCGGATTTTGGAAAGGTATTTTAGTCTTTTCCTTACCTAAATATTTTATTTCGTTGGAAATTTACGCTACGGCTTGGACTTCGCCAAGATCAAGATTCGTCAAGATCGTGCAATTTTGGTTGTGGACTTCGCCAAGGATTTAATCCTACGAGGTATGTGAGATCACATAGCAATGGGTTAGTTCTCCGACTCGCCAATCGTGATTCAATTCAGCGTAATTGTGTTATTCTAAAGAAAAGATTATGAGTTCTTGATGAAATTCGTTTAAGTTCATGTGGGTTCTTGTTGTTGAAGTTTCTTGAGTTTGATTCATGAGATTAGGTGTGTTTTCGAGTAGAATCTTACATATATTTATGATATAGTCGATTCTAAGTGTTTGGGGAAAGAACCAATTGATTTGAGAGGGTAAAGAGTTGAAAAACAAAGAAGAAAAATCGGAGAATTTTTGGGCAGGGGAATGGGGCGTCACGCCTCTCAGAGTTCCCCACTTCAGAGATTGAAGTTTGGGCTCTGAGGCGCTGTGCCACTTAGAGCTCCCCAACCTAGACTCTGAAGTTTGGGCTCTGGCACCCCGCGCCTCTTAGAGCGCCAGAGACGCTAATTCTTCCACCTTTTCCCACTTCTTTCCGTACTAGTTCCTTAGTAACGTACCTGTGTTTTCTAGTCAATTTTTACACTCTAAGGTACGTCTAAACATCGTGAAATCATTCATAAACATGAGATCATGAACCTTGAATCCATAATTCAAGGAAAGTTAAGAGTCAAGTCAAGAGAAGTTTATAGAGCTTTCCAAAAGTCTTTTACAAACGTTTTAACTTTGTTTTAAGGCTTGAGTTTTGAGTTAAGTAAAGAGTAAGAGTAAAGTTAATTTCTTCAAAATATTATACGGGAACTAAGTATTCCCAAGAGTTGAAATGTTTTCACATTTAAACAAGAAGGAAAACACTGATTTCCAAGAGAGCTTTTAAGCTAGTTTTGAGTAATTACTTCAAATCACAGAAAGAGTTTTGTTTTAAAACATATGAGTTGAGTATATTTTGGGAGTAGTATTGAGCACCGATATGGGGATGAGTTCATAATAACTCAAGTCTCCATAAACCATGTAGTCATCATGGGTAGAAAGGATCATACTTTTTAGCTGATTCATTAGTGCTTATTAGCATAGACTAGTGGATCCACTTAGTTGAGGCGTTCTATATCACGACAAAGTATAGGACAGTTTTGGCAGCGTGTGCGAGAAGTTGTATCTTCACTTTAGCTCATAGTGGTGGTTGTCAGTTAAAGAAACTCCCACAGTATTATATTACCTTATTAAATGAGTAAACTGAGTTGTTATTGTATCTCTTTATTACATTGAGTTATCACCTACTGTTTTAAATGCTTTGTATAGATTGCACCTTTATTGTTGTTTTTACTTTGCATTTGAGTTGAGTATTCATGAGTTGAGTAAAGCTATGGTAAGTGTTCTTTTAGATTCCTTTCAAGCTTATGTCATGTTTAGTTTTCCCCTCGCATGCTCGTATATGCAATGTACTGATGTCATTTGGCCTACATCTTTTAATGATGTAGATACATGTAACCAAGATCAGTATCCAGTGCCCCGTTGATCTAGTTGAGCACTCAGAGTTAGTTGGTGAGCCTCTTTGCTTCCGGAGGATTCCCTTTAATTGCTTTGTTAGTCAGTTGTTAGGATGATTGGAAATATTGTCCTGACATCCCTCTTAGTATTTAGAGGCTTCATAGACAGTTAATTATAAGTTCTTTAGTCTTGTATTTCAGATGTTTTACTGCTATAAGACTTGTGTTGCCATTTTGGCTAGTTTAATATTTCTTTAAGATATTGCGTGAGTTGTCCTTTGAGACGGTTTCTGTTATTTAAGTCTTCCGCTATAAGTTAAGCCAGGCCAAGGGTTCACTTGGGGACAACAATGGTTCTCGGGTGTCAGTCCCGTCCAGGGTGTTGGCTCGGGGTTTGACAATATATATGTATAAGGCTGGGTGCTGGACCGGGATGTACCGGTACCGTTTCGGTCCGTTTCGATCTGTTCCGGTCAGGTCATCTTCGGGATGGGATAGGATACCGTGAACCGGTACCCGGAACAGAACGGTATCACGATTTGATAAAGGTATTCCGGTACCGGTTCATTCCGATTCGGTCCGGTTCCGACATTTTTTTTAATTTATTAAATATATAATATATAGAGTTATAGACTATAGAGTAGAGGCGCAATGTGTATTTGACTATTTGTGCCTGACTGCCTGCCATTGGCAGGGATTGTCTTGAAAAGGCAAATGACTTAGTCAAAAAGCATGCCAATTTGCCAGCCTTCCCATTCCCAACTCCCAACAGTCATCTTTATTTTCAAACGTTAATAGTTCAAACGTTAATATTTCCAAACGGTAAGGTGAAACGGTAAAAAAAAAATTCCTCAAATTCCTTACTCCCCTTTTATATCTAAATTCTAAAATGTAAATCCTATAAATACTCCCTCTCTTTATATGTTTAACTACAGATTTACAATAACAAATATTAAATTTTTCTCAATTTTCAATCTTTCTCAAAGTTTCA
The DNA here is from genome assembly GCA_036250405.1 of Solanum raphanifolium. Classification (NCBI taxonomy): domain Eukaryota; kingdom Viridiplantae; phylum Streptophyta; class Magnoliopsida; order Solanales; family Solanaceae; genus Solanum; species Solanum raphanifolium. The sequence continues at coordinate 30,485 of JAJOOE010009041.1, read as the reverse complement.
AGTTTCAAGCTCTAAATTTCAATCATATTATTTTGTAATTGTGAAGATTTGAATAATCATTTGGTGAATTTTGGAGGAGGAATCTTCTTCAAACTTCAAGTTTCGACATCAATTTTTCAATTTTCGATTATAATCGTTTGTTCTTTACACAAACGTTTGGTAACTTCGTTCCACTTCCACTCTCTAACCTTATATTTATTTTTTGTATTTATTACTTGTAAGTTGTTCGTATTATATATTATCTGTTCTTGTTAAATTTCGTATTTTATAATTTATAATTTTATATCATGGAGTCTTCTAAAAAAAGTGGAGGTAAAAAAGGTATTGTACAAACAGTAAAAAATATGGTTACAAAAAATAATAAAGGTTCTAGTTCTTCTAAATCTAAATTTCCTCTTGTTAGAATGAATACGGATGAATTTACGCATGTGAATGAAACTAGTTTTTTCCGTCCCGGTCCTATAGAAATTAATTCGGATACTCCTATAATTCCCGAAGAGGTTTATGAAAGACATTATGGTAATTATCAAGAAAATGAAGAATTAGAAATTGATGAAGAAGTAGATTTAGATGATACACCGACTAGTCCCGTCCTCAATAGTACTGAAGTTCCACCTCAGGAGGACAATCTTCCGGTTGGAACTAGTCGTCCCCCTATTGTTCCAACTAGAGGTAAGACCAAGGTACAACGTACTTTAAAATCAAATGTGTGGAAATTTTGTTATTTGAATGAAGAAAAAACTTTTAGTATATGTAATATTTGTAAACAACATTTTAAATATACATCTGGTGGGAGTGGAGGTTCAACGGGGGGATTAAAAAAACATTTGATTAATAAGCATAGTAAAGAGTGGTTTGCATATTTATCTTCTCTTGATGTTTGTGAAGATTCTAACGTTGAAACATCGGCTAGAGGGTCAAATATGGTTCAAGGTGAATTAAATACTTCGAACCCAAGTGGTCCTCTTGCACATCGAACCTATAATAAGGATCATGATCATGAAAATTTTACTAAAATGGTTGTTGTTTGTGGTTTACCTTTTAGTTTTGGAGAACATCCGGGTTTTATTGCATATATTCGTGATACATATAATCTTAGTTTTAAAGGTTTATCAAGAAGCATGGTAAAAAGAGATATTTTTGAATTTCAAGAAAAACATTGTCAATATTTGCTTGCCTACTTTGAAATAATGGATTGTAGAGTTGCTATTACCACTTATATGGGTCGTAGTCCTAATGGTTTTGATTATTTAACTGTTACTGCGCATTGGACTGATTATAATTGGAATTTACAAAAAAGAATTATTGGTTATAAAATTTGTCAACAGAAAAAAACTGGAATGTATATTGCTACTACTGTGTTGGAAATTTTAGATTTTTTCGGTCTTTGTGATAAAGTCATTAGTATTACTTTAGATAATGCTTCTGCTAATTTAAATGTTATTAATATGCTAGAACCTAGACTTTGTCCTATTAGTAAATATGCTTTTCATGTTAGATGTGCTGCGCATATATTAAATTTGGTTGTTAGTGACAGTGTGAAATTGTTTGAAAATAGTTGTGATAAAGTTGATAATGCTTGTTTTTATATTTTTCATATGCATAGTAGTAGTAGAATTAATCAATTTAAAGATCTTTGTAATGCATGTAAACTTCCATTTAGAAAAGTTCCGAAGCATGTAAAAACTAGATGGAATTCCTTTTATGATATGCTTGAAGTTGCTTATACATATAGAGAACCTATTACTATGCAATTTAATAGTCATAATGCTTATCCTGAATTTAAACTTAATGATAGTGATTGGGATGAAGTAAATGAACTTAGAATATTTTTGAAATCATTTTATGATGCTACTAAAAAAATTTCTGGAATTTATTATCCTACTATTTCTAAAATTTTAATACATATATGTGAGATTTCATATCTCTTTTCTGAATATAAAACAAATGAATTATTTACCAGTGCTATTGAAGTTATGATTACAAAATTTAAGAAATATTTTTTTCCTTTCCCTCAAATTTATTTAATTGCAATTCTTTTCAACCCCGAATATAAAGAATATGGTGCAAAAGCTTTAGTTGAATGCATTTAACAAAATTTAGATATTAAACCAGAAGAAAAACCTGATTTGGTAACATGTCAAAATAGTATAAAATTACTTGCTAAAGAAATGTATGATAAATATTGTTCCTTAGATAATGTTGAAAATCCTCAAATGTCTATGCCTCGAGTAGGTGCCCATGGTAGAGTGAAACATAAACTTGGTTTTGACTCTTCTAATAAATGTGAATTTGTTAAATATCTTGAACAGGGTTTAGATAATATTACAAACGATGAAGGTATACCACAACTATTGAACTGGTGGAGGGCTCGTGGAACTCAATTTCCAAAACTTAGTAGGATGGTGAAGGACGTGCTTGCAATTCAAGGATCATCAGTAGCTTCGGAGGCAACTTTCAGCCCGGCAAGATTTCAAATTGGAGACCACAAATATTCGTTAGCAGAAGACAGTTTGGAGATATCGGTGTTGTTTAGAGATTGGATAAATGCTGAGCGGAGAAATCAAGGACTTCCAAAGTTAGATAGTCAATTTGAACATTTCATAGATTCAGCCATTGGATGTGGTAGTGACGATGGCATGGAACTTCAAGATCGTCAACGAGCTTTACCAAGAGCAGTAGTTGATTACGGTCAATCTATAGCTGAGTTAGAGAAAGGATTTACGGGACTATTCAACTACTAGTATTACATTCGAGGCTTAGTTGAAACAGAACCCTTCCTAGAAGGTGGCTGCGTAAACTATTCACTCTACTAATAGTTGTAAATTGTAATACAAATTTAAATAAATTGGATTGATATTTTTTAATTTATGACTTTGTGTCATTGTTTTATCCTTATTTTTATTTAATTTTTTAAAATTACAAACTTAAGTTATTTAAATTACAAGTTTTAAATATAACTTATAAGTTATAACATATTAATAAGTAATAACTTATAAACTTCAAAAGATTCAAATCTTGAAAACTTAAGCTCAAAAACATTTTTTTTTTTTTAAACTTTATTAAACTTAAGTACTTAACTTGCAAACTTAATAATCTTCAAATGATTCAAATCTTGAAAACTTAAGCTCAAAAATATATATTTTTTAAAAAAACTTTATTAAACTTAACTTGAAAACTTAATAAGTAAAAATTCAAAAAAATATCTTTAAAATAAACTTAAGTAAAATTACATTATAAATTTCAAAACTATTAATTTAATTTTAAACTTAAAAAAATAAAAAAACATTCATATTTTCGTATTTCAAAAAATGAATTTTTTTTTTTTATCATTTTTTGAAATATCTAGATTCTAGATGTGTCGTCCCGTTTATCCCATCCCGTTCCATTCCGGTTCCATCCCGGTATATAGTGGGACGGGACGGAACCGAGCATCCGTCCCGGTAATTCCGATCCGGTTCATCCCGGTACCGGTCAACAAACCGGTCAACCCATCCCGTTCCGGTCGGATACCGGTTCATTCCGGTCCGGTGGTTCCGTTCCGGTCCGGCGCTCAGTCTTATATATGTAGCAAGCGTTCGTTATTCCCCTCACTTACTAGCTTATAACTTCGTGCGTATCCTGGCTTAGTAGATCGGGTTTTCATACGGTTCTTGTATGCCCTCCATTTTGGGGTGTGACAATTCATACCGAAGTGTTATTTGGAGACTTTATGCGATAATTTTTTTCTTAAAATAGGGTAATTGAATTTTCGAAGTAATAGGAGTATTATGATAATCTTAATGTTTATGTTTACCAGTTCCTACTTCTAATATGGTATTGATATAGATTATTAATTTTGTTTCATTAATGTATAAGCTTGTAACCTATTTAATCTAATTCTCAATTTGATTACTCTTTATATCACTTCCTTAATCCATAAATCATTGACGAGTCGCTGAATGTATCTATTTTTAATCCTCAATGTGTCAAATAAGTATAGAAAGATGTCGAACTAACAGGAATTGATTTGTTTATTCTACAGACTTTTCTTGTTTTAATTACAATTTAAGAAAATCATGAATACTTGAATGATGAATTAATTAATTAATAATACAAGAAGTAGAGAAAATATTTAATTTTCACAATATATTAAAAGTTGTTGGGGATCTTGACTTCACTCAATATTTCTATATAAAGTAAATTCCTTATTCCTAAATCTATATTTCTCATAAGAGTATAAATACCTCTCATGATTATATTTATATTTTATTATTGAAATTGAACAATTAAATGGACTCCTCTCGATTATACAATTTAGTTATCAAAGTAGTAATATTTAAGAACGAGAAATATGTACTTGAACTAAAACATATCCTTCTGAGTAAGTCCCTTTGAATTAATTACCTTACTTGTTATAATTAATTATTACACTATTCGCGATCTCTCGATTACAAATAAGTGTAGATTCAATTATAACATAAAATAAATAGATGTCACTAAATACAGGGGCGGACCCACGTTCAAGATATCGGGTGCTAGAGCACCCATTAACCCTGACGTAAACACGTAAAGTTATATAGATTTTTCTTATAAGATCGATATATTAAAGCATCAACACCTAATGAACAAAACGCTTGATGGGTGCTTTGGTTTAGTAGCTGACTTTAAGGCTTTATCTATCACATGAGTGTGAATTCGAACCCCAGTTGCTCTATGTATATTTTTTTTGCTTTTTAGTCAAATTTCCTTCTCTTCTTCTATTTTTTTGCTTTTTACTCAAATTTCCTTCTCTTTTTCTAATGCAGATTCTTGATTCCTTCTCCAATTATAATTTAATTATATACTTTGTGTTTTTTTTAAATTTTCTTTATATGTATGTAATTTTTGTGATGAAATTTCAAAAAAAACCACTCTTTTTCTCCTTTTTCTTTAAGAAATTTTGATTGGTTAAGAAATCCCTAGAAGTAATTCATTTTTTTACTTAGAAATGGGGAGTTTTTAACTATAACATTTAAATAGTCGTGCACTTATACACTACGACATACTATACGGTTAACAAAAAATTTATATTAAAATTAGAAGCGAGCACCCACAAGCTTAAAAAATTGGATCCGTCACTGACTAAATATTAAGAATATGACAGTACTCCAATTAACGGTATTACTTTTTCCGCCTTTCTCGATTACAGAATTAGTAATATGTTAATATGTAGTAAACATTAGATATACATTAATAAATAAAATAGCATCTAACTATAAAATAAATAAAAATTAACTCTATAGCTTAAGCTCACGCACGTAAAATATAGAAATAATACTTATTATTATATGGAAATATCAAGATCCGTCATTTTCCCAACACAAAAGAAAATTACTCCATAATAGAAATGATACTACTAACAAAAATATTCTTTTCCATTTAATAATAAAATAGAAGAAATATTCAAGAAGAATAATTCCACTATTTAATTGAAAGTAGGAACTAGAATAATTTTCAACATCAAATAACTAAAAATAGTAGAAGAAGAACTTAAAGAAATATATGGATTGTTTTGCTTTTCCCCATTTTTCTACTGCTTTAGCAATTCATTTCCTCGTGTTATTTATAGTCATTCTCTGAAGATGGAAATAACTTTTTTCTCTTAATTTGTCCACTTGCAAGTTGAGATTTTTTACAAAATTTAAATGGTAAGTCCAATGCACACCAACATTTGACAAAGTTTTCTTTCTAGCTTTTCTTTTGCTTTGTTCCACTTTGGTGGTTACCATGCTATTACAATTTTCAATTTTTGTTTTCCATATTTGTTGCATCTTCCTTTAATTTATTTCTTTCTTATTTGTTCTTCTTTCCATTTTTATCTTGTGAGTTCCACACAAAGAAAAACGTGTCCAACCATTTTTTATATCTGCACAACTTCTCGTTCATCTCTTTCATAATTCTTTAATATTTCCATTTGTGTTGGATAATTTCTTGAAAATCAACACTTGTGTTTCTTTTGTCACATATCTACTTAGTTGATGTTTTCTTATTGTATTGCATCATTTTCTGCAAAGAAAAATTAAAAATATTAGTATTAAAATTAAATAACAATTTAGTATATATATATATATATATATATGATTTTTTTTCTCTTATCAAAATTTAATCCATATCTTCATTTTACCCATCTGAATTTAATCGTGAAAGAATTAAATAAGTTATGAACTAATGAGTTAACGAAATGAAATTGAGCAGTGACGGAGCCAGAAATTTTATTAAGGGTGTCCAAGAATAATGGTGTGTGGCTGTCAAAATAAAATTAAAAAATATTGTGATATTTGGGGTTTGAACCTGGACTCCTTCAATCAAATGAGCACCTATTACCACTGCGCTAAAGGCATAGCTTTTGTTAAGGGTGTCAAACTTTATATATATATCCTTTAAATGTAGAATTTGACATATATATACAACATAATTTTCCGACAAAGGGTGTCCCTGGGTGGCTGTGGCTACACCACTGGAATTGAGCATCGAGTTAAATGGGTTATTGATTAATGGAGTAAAATTGGCCATTCAATTAAGACTCGAGGAAAGTTTTTAGGTTTGAAAAAGATTTTGAAAACATTGTTAAAAGTGGGATAACCTACACAATCTCATCATTTTGAAAATTTAATGTTTTACTCCCCCCGTCCACTTTTTAGTCATGTTGCGCTTTTTAAAAGTCAGTTTGACTAATTTTCACAGTTAAATTAGATTATATTAATTCAATATTTTAAATCAAAAATTTAAATATTCAAAAACTATACAAATTGCAGTTTTTTTGCATATAAATATGATAAAAAATACTCCGTAAAATATTGGTCAAAGAATCTATAGTTTGACTCTAAAAAGGGAAACTGTGACAATTAAAAGTGAACAGAGGTAGTACTACTTTGGGTTAATTTGGCTTCTTTTATTCAGAAACCCTTGTGATTCGAAATGGGTCAAATCCATCTTATGTTTTTTTTTTTTTGCATTTGAAATTATTTTTTGTCAATTTAATTTGCATTATGCATTTTCATGATGTCATGAGAGCATGAATGTCACAATAGTCTCTGTCATATAATTTATTATGGTGACTTTTGTTAATATGACATTCCAAGAATATGTTTTAATTATTCAATTCTATTTTAGGCTCAATTGGCGCAAAGTCTAGGATCAATTTTTGCTCAACATATGAAATTGGATAATAAACTTATTGTTCAAATATAAAACTCTGTTACTGTACAAGTTAGTTAACTACAGTAAATTTCCCAATATTAGTTAATTAGTTTAGTGTAGTTAATTGATGCTTACTAGACTAGTTAGTTACCTCGATTAATGTGTCAAGTAGAAAGTTAGTTGGTTAGTTTTCAGGCTATATAAGCCAGTGTAAATGACTCAATTGTATTAACTTCTTCTCCTAGATCAATAATATTCTCTTCTCCCCTTTTCTCTAAATTCTGTCTAGATACATCACTACAATGGTGAGTTCATAAACTCACATTTTCTCATGGTATCAGAGCACAAGGTACTGGGTCTATAGAACAAGATTACAATGGAGTTTAGATCTCCTCTAGCTGGTTAATCTTGTGTTTGTTCTTCTAGGCGAGTTCAGATCTCTTCTAGCTAGCTGCTGCTTCTGTATTTTCTTAGTTTTGAAGCTTGATAATGGCTGTCTTAAGAATTGATCAAAGTGATCCTCTGTATATTAGTCAAACTGATTCATCAGGAGCTATGTTGATTCCTATCAAATTGACTGGATCTGAAAACTATGGTGTTTGGAGCAGATCCATGAGGATTGCACTTTTAGGGAAGAGGAAATATGGTTTTGTAACTGGTGCCTGTACCAAGGCATTATACAAAGATGAGCTGCATGAACAGTGGGAGATATGTAATGCCATCGTCTTATCATGGTTGATGAACACTGTCAGTGAGGAGCTTCTTAGTGGTATAGTTTATGCCACAACTGCATTCTCAGTTTGGGCAGATCTTAAGGAGAGATTTGATAAAGTCAATCGCATAAGGATCTACCAACTGCACAAGGAGATCACAACACTCACACAAGGTACAGATTCTGTGTCACATTACTTCACTAAGCTTAAGACTTTATGGAGTGAGTATGATGCTGTGACACCACATCCTAGTTGTACATGTCCTCAGTCTAAGGAGTATATAGAGCACCTTCAACAATTGAGACTAATTCAGTTTTTAAGTGGTTTAAATGAATCATAGATCAACCTCGTAGACAAATATTGCTTAAAGGAGTCACACCTTCCTTAAATCAAGCATATGCCATGATCATAGAGGATGAAATACAACATTCAGCATGCTTGGCTACTGTAGTTGATAAGTCACACTCGATGGTGATGAATGTGAATAAGGCTCAAGGAAAGGAGTTTTTTAAAGGAAAAAGGTGTGAGTATTGTCACTTCACTGGTCACACCAAAGATAATTGCTATAAACTAATTGGTTATCCAAGTGATTGGAAGCTGAGGAAGAAAGCAGGTTATGGTAATATGAACACTACTGGTGGTTCTGGTGGTTATGGAGGAATGAACACTACTGGTGGTTCTGGTGGATTTGGAGGACAACATGTAGCCAACAATGTGTCTAGTAATTCAAGCAACTCCTATGATCAATCTCAAGTAGCTTCAACCAGTCAATGAGAAGAAGATAGTGCACACTTAGCAAAGACACAAACATTTACTAGAAGGAGTACAAACAGATACTGGATATGTTGAACAAAGAGGAGCCAAGACGAGTCAACATAGCAGGTATTACAACTTGCTTAATGTCAAAAAAAAATTCACAAGACTGGATTGTAGATTCTGGTGCAACTCATCACATCACAACACACAAACAGTCACTGATCAAGAGTCATGAACTGAGTAAGTCACAGAAGAATCAGGTACATTTACCTACAGGGGATAGAGTGAACATTAATCATGCTGGTGAATCAGTTGTATTTGATAATGAAATTGTGAGAAATGTTCTACATGTGCCAGACTTCAAGTTCAATATGTTGTCAGTGTCCAAGATCACAAGGGAACTGTCTTTGTGTCATTTTATCCTGATTTCTGTGTTTTTCAGGACCTCTTCAGTGGCAGGGTGAAAGGGATTGGTAAGGAACAAGGAGGATTATACATGTTCAAAGATGGTTAAACAGTAAAGCAAAAAAAGACAGAACAATGTAATCACCAGGCAATGGCTGCAGGAGTAACAAGTCAGGATATCCAGCTTTGGCATCAAAGACTTGGACATCCTTCCCAATATATCATGAAGCATTTAAGTCTAGTTCACAACAATAAAAGTGAAATACTTACTAGTTGTCCTGTTTGTCCATTGGCTAAGCAAACATGACTTGTCTTTCCTAGTAGTAATTCTAGAGCTTCTGCTAGTTTTGATATGGTTCACATGGACTTATGGGGACCATACAAGACTCCTACCCTAGACAAGAAGCATTACTTTCTGACAATAGTAGATGACTATAGTAGATTTGTTTGGATTTACTTGTTGCAGTTAAAGTCTGAAACCATTGTGGCCATAAAAGTTTTCCTTTCTATGATCAAGACTCAATTTGGTGCACATATTAAAGTTGTAAGATCTGATAATGGTACTGAATTTTTTAATTCTCAGTGTATTCAACTGTTTCATGATCTGGGAATACTTCATCAAAGAAGTTGTCCACATATACCACAACAAAATGGTGTGGTGGAAAGAAAGCATAGGCATATTCTTAACATAGCCCGGGCCATCAGGTTTCAATCATAGTTACTTATTAGATATTGGGGATATTGCATCAAGGTTGTTGTGTATTTGATGAATAGATTACCCTCCTCAACCATTGCAAATAAGAGTCCTTATGAGCTTTTTCATTCCAAAATTCCAACACTTTCCCATCTAAAGGTCATAGGCTGTTTATGTTATACTTCAGTATTGCCTAAGGGTGATAAATTTGCAGAAAGAGCTGTTCCCACTATATTTCTGGGATATTCAAAATTGCAAAAGGGTTATATACTGTTGGATATCAAGTCCAGGAAATTTCTTGTAAGTAGAGATGTAGTGTTCCATGAAACTATCTTTCCATTTTCTGCAAAGGAGATGCACACAGATCCTTCAAAGGATGTCTATGGCTCTCCATTAGAAGTTGTTGATACTTTCATCCTAGATTATGAGACTGATGCTGCTACAGACACAGAAGTTCATCATGATGAGGATGTTACTGCTGCTACAGACACAGAAGTTCATCATGATGAGAATGCTCATATTGCCACTGAGGTTGCAGAAATTACTACTACAAGTAGTGTCCCTATCAGTAATCAACTTGATCAACCTGTCAGAAGGACTTCAAGGAGTATCAAAGAGCCTGTTTGGATGAAAGACTATGCAGGGAAGAAGCAAAGTAGCACCAGACATCCAATAGCAAATTCTCTTAGCTATGGCAAAGTTACACCTTGCTACAAAGTTTTTCTGAGCAAATTTTCTGAGTGCATTGAACCAAAACACTTTCATCAGGCTGTCAAGGATGATAGATGGATTCAGGCTATGCAACAGGAGATTAAGGCTTTGGAAGAGAACAACACCTGGACAGTGGTTGAATTACCTAAAGGGATGCATATTGTAGGTTCTAAGTGGATTTACAAGATAAAATACAAGGCAGATGGTGAAGTGGAAAGATTCAAAGCTAGGTTAGTATCTAAGGGATATAGTCAGCAGGAAGGCTTGGACTATCATGATACATTCTCACCAGTTGCTAAGATGGTAACAGTTAGGTGTGTAATTGCCTTAGCTGTATCAAAAAGGATGGTTTATGTACCAAATGGATGTTTATGATGCTTTTCTTCAAGGTGATCTAGAAGAGGAAGTATACATGGAAATGCCTGAGGGTTTCAAAAGGTCAGGAGAGCACAAAGTATGCAGGCTGCTTAAATCTTTATATGGGCTTAAACAAGCATCCAGACAATGGAATTTGAAGTTAACTAATGCTCTGGTGACTGCTGGTTTCACCCAAAGTGCCCATGATTATTCTTTATTCACTCTGAAGAAAGGTGCAGACATTGTGATCATTCTAGTTTATGTTGATGACATACTGATTACTGGGAGCAACACACAAATGATCACTGCAACAAAGGAGAATTTACATAGGTAATTCAAGTTGAAAGATCTTGGTGAACTCAGATTCTTTCTTGGCATTGAAGTATTGAGATCAACAAAAGGGGTAATTTTGAATCAAAGAAAATATATATTGGAACTTATCTCTGAAGCAAGCCTGACAGGTGCCAAACCTGCTTCTACCCCTATTGAATCTAATGTGAAATTAACATCAGTAGAATATGATCTAGCAAATGGTCATACTGGAGATGAAGCCCTTCAAGACATTACAACTTATCAAAGAGTAGTTGGGAAGCTATTGTATGCCACTATTATCAGACCAGATATCAGCTATGCAGTGCAAGCTTTAAGTCAGTTTATGCAATCCCCTAAGAAGTCACATTGGGAGGCAGCTATTAGAGTGATTAAATACCTAAAAGGTACAGTTGGTCAAGGAGTCTGGTTACAATCTACATTTGCTGCCACTTTGTCATGTTGGTGTGATTCAGATTGGGCTGCTTGCCCAAATACTAGGAGGTCTATTACAGGATATATAGTTAAGTTTGGAGAATCCTTGGTGTCATGGTAATCAAAGAAACAACAGATTGTTTCCAGAAGCTCAGCTAAAGCTGAATATAGAAGCATGGCTTCAGCCGTGTCTGAAGTCACTTGGCTGTTGGGGTTGTTTACTGAACTAGGTGTGAAGATTCACATGCCTATTACTATATTCAGTGATAGCAAATCAGTCATACAACTAACAGTAAATCCAGTCTTCCATGAAAGGATGAAGCATATTGAAATTGACTGTCACTTCATCAGAGACAAGATCAAAGCAGGAATCATTGACATTGTCTATGTTCATACTCAGCAGCAACTTGCAGACCTACTAACGAAAGGATTGAGCCAAGCTCAACATTCATACCTTTTAGGCAAGCTTGGTGTGCTTAATATTTTGCACCCTTCAGTATAAAACTCTGTTACTGTACGAGTTAGTTAACTACAGTAAATTTCCCAATGTTAGTTAATTAGTTTAGTGTAGTTAATTGATGCTTACTAGACTAGTTAGTTACCTCGATAAATGTGTCAAGTAGAAAGTTAGTTGGTTAGTTTTCAGGCTGTATAAGCCAGTGTAAATGACTCAATTGTATTAACTTCTTCTCCTAGATCAATAATATTCTCTTCTCCCCTTTTCTCTAAATTCTGTCTAGATACATCACTACAATGGTGAGTTCATAAACTCACATTTTCTCACTTACTATATATAGTTGTTATGGTATCGATTTCATTAAGTTGATATCAAATTTTTGACAAATTGTATCTTGTGGAGAAGTTAGTATAGTAAACTTCTCCAATCTACACTTAGACATGTTTGTATTACCTTTTCGTTAATAATATACTCTCAATCTTCGACAATTCGTGTATGTTTAAGGACCTATTTAATCATAGATATTTTAAGTAACTTTGAAATTTTTTTAAATTTTGGCCAAAAAAAATCGAGATTCCAAATAGCTAGAAAAAGTGATTCTTGGATTCTTTTAAAATCTTAAAAGTTACATTAAACTTTTAAATTTTATACATAAAGAAAACTCATCATTATGACTTCAACTATAGTTCTACCTGCTCGATCCCTAGTTAAACACATTCTTAAAAGAGATAATTTGTTGAATATAAAAATATTATATTAAAGAACTAGGAAAATTATCTGCGTTTCGCACGGTGATGAACTATCACAATTAGGTTACATCTTATTGAATTTTTTATTTGTTGTGTACGTAGTTGAATAAAAAATAATTAAATTAATGAAAATACAGAAGTACATCTTTTTTTAGTTTGATGATATAACATATGATCATTTTACAGAATTTACAGAAGTTTGCCAATATGAGTCCACATTTTTAATCTATTTAATTTAACAACTTCGATTATATGTTCTTATATCATCATCGCCCGTAAAATCTCGTTAGTAATGCATGTCATATGTAGTAACAAAATAACTTCAATGGGTCCTGAACAAATCAATATCATCCCCTTGATAAATAAATATTTTCTAAATTGGATAAAAACTACTCTCTTGTATTAGTTTTTTAAACTAATATACAACTACGCAGCGTGCTTAGCGGCAAATTTTATTAATAACAAAATCCAATACAAAATGAAAGTAACTACGCTTTGCAAGAAAGTAAAAAAAAAAAATGACAATCAATTTAGAGTATCTTAACTCTAAGTTGTTTTTAACAAATATGATCCTATAAAGTAACGTCAAAATAATTAAAACTGCTAAGAAAAAATGTTTCTGGTAGCCTTAACCTTGGAATACAATAAAATATTCTTCCTTACTTTATATTGATCTGGAAGTAATTTTATTATTTCACCAAACTTAAGATTTTTACGTTAAGTACTTTCATCATGTATGTGTAGTGTTACAAAGTTTCAATTAAATTTGCTAGTGTTGATTTGGTTTTAAATATTGCAAACAAAGTTTCATCTGAACACCAAATTGTTGGTGAAAGTTGGATAAGACTTTCTTTTTCCTCCTTCTTCTTCACTTAATTAAATGTTTCTAAATTTATGACTCCATCTAAATGGTTCATAATCATTTTAATAAAAAAAATACAACACACCATCTATAATAAAATGCATATCTTCTTTTTGAGTTTCAGTAGTTCAGTCATTTCTAGTAGAGAAATTTGATTTATAATAAAAATATCTCTCGTTGTATTAAATAACATACTTCTTATGAAATTTGTTAGCGAAGCTTTGATTGATTACATGAATTATATAGACAAAATATATATGTAGTCTTCTTTCATTTTTTTTTCCCTTTTATGTGATATTTTCTATTTTATAATTATTTTTTTGCATGCATGTCTTTATAATTCGTGCTATTTGAATATTAGTGAGTTGAATTTTTATTTTTGTACACATGTTCTTCAAGAGCAATTGATGTTGTGTCTTGTTGTTTCTCCAAAATATTCATATTCTTGCTTTTAGTGTGGTGGAAATCTTTATTTCTTGTGATGTGTGTTTATGTTGAATTTAAGCAAATACTGTTAGAGTTGGGGAGATATTGTATTAAAAATATTTTATTTTTATTTTCATGATTGATGAATAAATAAATTTTATACCTCAAATTTTATCGATAGTGTAAAGTCATCATATACTAATGTCATTTTAATAAATGCGTGTTTAAATATTTTGCGATTACTGAGTACTCACTCATTCGATGTGAGTAATATGTGTTTTGAATGTTATCTTGGTAGATGTGTGTTTAAAATACGTATTTTATTATCTCTGATGAAAATGTTGTTGAAAATTTTCATTTCATATATGTCTATTACTATTGAAAGACTACAACATTTGGTTGAAATGAATGCGAAAGTATGATCGAAAATAAATAGAAGAAAAATAAATTCACTCGAAGAAGTTGAGTTCAATCTATTATTGCTAAACCTAAAAGGAGGGAGATACTCATCACTTCTATATAAGGATTAGTGTTAGTTGTTCACATTTGTTCATTGGTGTCTTCAAGTACACCTTAATACTAGATAAATTTTTAAATTCAGTGACAATATTGATACTCCCTATGTCCCTAATTACTTGTCAACTTTTGAATTGACACACCTATTAAGTAAAACATGATTGACATAGTGAGTTTACCATTTTATCCCTATTAATTATGAAGTAGATGAATTAAAAACTTAAGAGTTTCAAGAAGCTCTACATTTTTCAAAGTAATTAATTGATGGTATAATAGGTAAAAAAAATTGTTCTTTCTTGATTTGTCAAAATGAACAAGTAATTAGGGACAACTAAAAGAGGAAAAATGGACAAGTAATTAGGGACAGATGAAGTATTTTATAGACTTTGTTAATGATAGTAAAAAGCAACTTATGCAATCATTAAAGTTAGAGCCCATTTGGATTGACTTATAAAGTAGCTTTTAAGTCAAAAACAAAAACTCAAACTGAAATTATTTCTAAGTTAAAAAAAAAAGTAAGGGATAACTACTTTTGATTTTTGACTTATTTTAAGTCATTTTTTACCTTGTCAAACACTTCCTAACTTTTTAAAGTCATTTTTGACTTATTTTAAGTTATTTTTATATTTGCCAAACATTTTCAGAAGTAAAAAACTGACTGAAAAGTAGATTTAACCAACTTTTAAGTCAATCCAAACATGTTCTTAGACTAACTGCTTGGATTTGATGTAATAGTGCATGTTGTTAATGTTAATTTTTCCCTCACTAATTGTTAAGTGTGAATTCAATTTTTTCTGATATAACAATATTCCCCTTGATTTCAAACATTTTTTTTTCACTTTCATATCTTAAATATAGACAGACGATCAAATAATTTAGGATAAACTAGTGTTTCTCAAGTACATAAATTTAAAGAAAAAAAGTAGAGTGAAGTTTGAAAACTTTGCATAAGCTAATTACTCTAAATTGTCCCCAAAATTTAGTTCCGCAAGTAAATAATACGTTTTTATATGTACTTATACTTATTTGAGTGTATGACTTATAATTTTCATTTTCATATGTTAAATTTGAATAATTAAGTATTGCTACAAGTATATGAGTTATTTCTCAAGATTAGTCTATTGAAAAAAAAAAACAGTAAAAAATATTTAAGAATAGGAATAACGAGCTAATAAATATATGACAATTTTATGATAATATTTAGGAGACTTTGGCGTGAAAATGAACTTGAATTGATAGGTAATTTCTTTGAGTTGAATGTTGTTAATTCTTGAAATAGATTTGAAAATATTTATTTTCTTTAGATCGAAGACTTATATATATTTTAAAATATTCATAAACATCATAACTAAGTGGTTACTTTTTTTAAAAAAAAATCAATAACATAATTTATTTCATAAAAATATTAGATAAAGAAATAAAATAGTAATCGAAGGTACTAACTAAAGAAACTGGGAAATTCAATTGTCCGACATAACTTTCAAGAAAGTAACAAGGTGACACATTTTAGCTAATGAAGCAAGAACTAATATACTAATAATAACTATGTAACCTTTTGTTCTATGGTGATTTATTGTCTAACAAAAGATAAGAAATAACACTTACTAAACAACGGTCCTTAACTATTTGTACTAGGGCAAACTACATAAATCCCACTAGTTTAGGTCCTAATTACTAAGATTCCTGATAGTTTCAAATATTACTTCCTCTACCATATTTCATGCTTAGGATACACGAGTTCGAATTCGTGAGATACATATATCTGTCGAATTTTAAAATTGAGATACATATTTTATTTGTTTAAATTAATTGGTTGTAACTGATTTCCTTCATTAGAGAAGTAATTGAAGATTTTCAGAATACATGGACAATTATTTTTGAAAATTTAAATTAATCAAATCCCTTAATATAAGGCGAAAATCAAGGTATGTTTAATTAATTTCATTTTATTATTATTTGAAATAATAAATTCATTAATATTATTAATAAAAGATAAAAAAAAAAAACATGTATATATTAGTCATGTAATTTGATTAACTTCATTTTATTACTCTTAAAATAATAAATCCATTAATTTAATGTATCTATTATCAATATATGATGTATCCAACCAAATAAACACTTAGATACATGAGCATCATACATGTACATCCATATGTATCATAGAAGTGTCTAGATTTATTTAATATATTTGTTATATGTGTCTAGTATTAATTTCATGTATCTATTTAGATGATCTAATTTTAATTTCATGCATCTTTTATCAAGTATTAGTTTCATACATTATATTCAAAAACATGTATTTCGGATACATAGTAAGCATATACATATAATTATGTGTATCTAAATATGAAATGTAACTGAAACACACGAATTTAAGAATAATCACGATGGTAGAGTATCTATTTATCATTAATCCCAAAAAAGAGTAGAATTTTTCAAAATTCTTCCCTTTTTAGCATCTGAAATTTTTTCTCATAAATGCATATAATCTTCTTAACTAGATACATGTATGCATGATTTGTATTCAACATTGTTGCATATCTAATGGTGTATTTGTTCTGTTAATTAAAACTTGACGTAATTCTTCCATCTTGATTGGATCGTTCCTATACTTAGATCTATTCTCTGCTTGAATGTTGATGGATGAAGAGTCAGTTCCTGCAATGAGAAATTCATGAGTAAAAATAAACAAATAAAAGTTGTCTAATTTAGTATAAAATTTTGTTAATGTGTAGTACCTTTAACAAGAATCGTCCGATTTTGAGAATGGCCAGTCATTAAAGTGTTTGAGAAACAACAAAATCAAAAAATATAAAATCTAATTTGTAAAACTTTTTAAAATTGAACTTAAGAACATTATGAATTTTAACTCAGTTACAAAATTAAGATACATGAGAATAATAAAAAAATATAGAAACAAACCTATATGTAAAATATTGATTTGAACAAACCCTCAGGGGTTGGCCTGCTGGCAATTGACTTGAGCCTTGGGGTTTGCTCCCTTTCAAGGTCTCAAGTTCGAAACCCACTGGGTGCAAACAATTTCTGAGGGCCATCGGACTGGGTAAAACCTGAATTAACCGTGGTGCACTTGCGGGAAACTCCTTGCCGAGGGCCTGTGCACCCCGGGATTAGTCGGGGCTCAAAGAGACTCGGACACCCGGTGCAAATCAAAAAAAAATAATATTGATTTGAACATGCAAACATGTATTGAGAGAATGAATGAATAAATTCAAGAGGGAGAAGAAGAAGAAGAAAGAAAGTGGGATGACACCGGAGTGGGGAACGCCCGGCGGCAACAAATGGGAATAAAAAAAATTTAACTTGTTAATGATCATTAATTAAGGAGCTATTTAAGATAATTATCTAATATCATATTTAAGAGATTTGTGTATCTTATTAAATATTTTAAAATATATGGTATAAATATTAAATGTGATAATATATATAATTATTTTAAACTAGAAATAAATATAATATATATGATAGTGATGTATGTGTGGTTAGGTAGTTTGGACACACTAATATTCATAACGTAACAACTACGATTTAATATATATAAAATATCTATTATTACACACAAATAATTATCATAGACTAGTTTCTTTTAATATCGACTCTTTTACCCCTTTTTCTAAAGTTAGGGTCAAAGCACCGTTTACTTTATAAACGGATGGAGCTGTTCTGTTGTCGCCCAGCTCGGATCAATAAAAGCCCTTACCCTCTCTAATCCCCAATTCTATTTCTCTTGATTTTGGTAACCCTTATGGAGTGATCAATGCTCTATTTCTCAAAACCCTAGCTTTTGATCCTCCTCAATTGTCATCTTCCTTTTTGTAATCTAACAGTTTCACAGAAGCAGCTATGGATGTTTTTGAGTTCAAAGCAGAGGAGGAGCAGCCTTCCGAAATCGAGGCTAATAGGTTTTGCAACAACTATACAATCACTGAAAATGGTATTTTTTCTGTTTACTCAAATACAATTTTGGGTTTTGCGTTGTGCTATGGCATTTTTATGGAATAGGGTTGAAATTCTCGTCTTCTTATAGACTGTAGTTTATTATATGTGTTTGTAATTGTAGTTCACGTTTTATTTTGTTTTGTAATTTTTGAGTTGAAATTCTGGTGTTTAACAACAACTACCTCAATCACAAGCTAGTTGGGGTCATGTATTATGAATTTTCAATATTCATTTCCCTTCATTTAGATCTATTGCACTCCATTGATCAATATTTGCATTCCAGTACTCAATAGTTTGGGTTCCCCTAACACTAGAGGTTCTTTAAATTTTCTATATGTGAAATGTTAAAATAATTCTGTTAGTCAGTGCCTGAGCTGAGTTGGATTCAGTTTATATTTTGAGTGTAAGTTAAACTCATGACCTCTGGTACATAGAACACACTAGTATATTTTTCATAGATCAGGTGGTGGCTTGATAGAATGTTAGAGTTTGTGTTAAGCATTGGAGTGAAATCAGCCCCTGATTGGTCAAATTTAAGATGTTAGTTGTATCTTACACATCTATTTAGTATTATTAAGTTATCTATTAACTCTATTCCTTATTTATTTTTCTCAAGAGGATTCAAAGCCTTTACACTCTACACTCTTGCTAGAGACATAAGTAGTTTATACTTAGCAGCGGACAACCCTAATCTACCTATGCACCCAATGTTTTCTTCTTCTACTCATTGTTCCATAGTTTTTCTTCTTTGCGGTGATTGAACAAGTAACTTCTTTCTCATGAACGTTGTAGCAGTTCTTGCTTCCCATTGTGACCATTTTGGCGGCGTCCATCTCTTTTTATGGTGCCCCTTCTGGTGGCATGCACCAATTTTTCGTGACCATAATGGTGACATCCATATCTCCCTGGTGACATGTTGTTGGTACCATGCCTTTTCTAGTGATTGCTACGTCATTGCACTTCATTTTCTGATTCTTTTGGCTACTTGGCGTCTTTTCCTTGGTGACCATTTTTGCAGCATTGTTCTTAGCTGTTCATTGTCGTGACAAGTGACAACACATTTTTCGACAAGATTTTAACGATTAACTTTTTCAACAACTTCTAGAGGTTTTTCAACTTCTTTTTTTGCATTTCAAAGGGATTTTCTATTGGATGATTCAGGTGGGGAGAGGAAGTTCCACTTGGTAAATTAGGAGACCATCACCACACCAAAGTATTGGGGTGGACTTAGGGTCAACGCCATAAGGAATTTTTTACTAGGCACTAGTGGGAAAGTGATTATGGAGGTTTGAGGTAGAGGAGAATGCATTTTGAATGGGGTGATTGAGAACAAGTATGGGGTCTTGAAGGGGGATAGAACTCTAAAGAATGTTTCAGTTTCCTATGGGTGTGGCTATGGAGGAATATCTTGAAGGGGTGGGAGTGTTTAACTTGAACATATCATTTAGGGTGGGTGATGCGAGTATGGTATGTCTATGGAGATATAGGCGGTGTGAGAATAACATTTCTAATTATGTGTGGGTTCTCGTAGAGATGCCAGTTTTGACATTTATGGAGTCTAACGGGGGGGGGGGATGTATTGGTATTTTAGGTTTAGTAGTGACTTGTAACATTGGAAGGTTTTAGAATTTTAAAGTTCGGTTAATTGATTCACAAACAAGAACTATACGTGATAGCCATGGCATAGGGAGATTGGGTCGGGGGATACCGATGTCTTTTCTGTTAAGACCTATTACAAAATTTTGATTAGGGAGGAGTCAACTTTTCTGTGTCTTTTGGTGTGGATACTCAGGGTCCAAGAAAGGTGTGTTGGGGTGATCTTGACGGAGGAGAATAGGGGTCTTCATAGTTAATTGCAAAATAGATCCAAATTGAAAATCAAACCAAATTTATTAAATAAATTGATACTTTTTTTTATTTATTTAAATTTAAAAAATTGGTATTGTCTTATTTTATTAAAAAACAAAACGACCCAACCAATAAATTATATACACCAAATCCCCCATTCCAAAATAAGTAGTGTTTTTACCTTTTACTTTTGTTTCAGTTAAGTGGTGTTTTACATGATAAAAAAGAATTAATTTTTGTCTTCCAAAATTACCCCTGTTTTTTATACATGGAGTTTCCACCATTAAAGAACCACTTCAATCTTCCGACATTTAATTAAGGGTGAGATAGTAAAACAATTCGTATTTTCTTGGGGTGAGTAGTTTTCTTAAGGGGTGTGAACACCACTTATCTTGGAACATAGGAAGTATTAGTTTTTATAAATAATTTTAAATACTTTCATCGTAATTTTATTTTTTCATTTTAGTTTCACTCTTTATAGAGTAATGACCATTAGCTCTTAAGACAAATCACCCAGTCCAAACCTAGTCCATTCCTCTAAAGAAAGCAATCGTTCAACTTTAGCCATAGCACGTAGAAATATAGAGATCGAAACATCCAAGGATGTGACCTAGTGATCAATGAAGCGGGTTGAGGTTTCATGTTCAAATTCAAGTAGAGGCAAAAACACATCCCTATCCAAGTCTTGGTGACAGAGTTAACCGGTACATGTGTTGGTGGAAATAGTAGATACCACATGGAATCAGTTGAGGTGCGCGCTATTTGGCTCAAACGCCATAGTTTTTTTTCAATTTAAGAAATGGGGTTTTGGCCTAGCTTGGACAGAGTGTTTCATACAACTCCTTTTTTTAGCTAAACATTTGTTTTCTTTAAAAGATAACAACCAGTCCTTTCCCAATAATTATTCACTTAAAAATTAACTCCCTATTATGTTGGTTAGATTTTTAAGTCAGTAAAATTTAAACCGAACAAAATTGAAAATCAACAAAACATACAAAAACTAAATTATAAATTTATATTATGTTTGTTTTTGATATGGTTTGAATAGTTTAGAACCGACTAATTAGTTTGGTTTTATTTTATTTTTAAAAATTGACCAAACTAAATAATGAACACCTTTAGTGGAGAATTTGAGAAAGAGGAAGACTGCTTGTGTCAATTGGTGTTTCATGTGTTAAAGCTTAAAACACAATAGAACTGTGAATCATCTTCTTTTACATGGATGGACAACATCTTGTTTGTGATGGAAAATATTGAAACGGTTTGGACTTCAGTTGGTGATGCTAAGTAGTGTGAAAGAAACAATGTTTAGCTGGACTTTTAGAAGATGGGGAAAATATGCAGAACATGAGATGTTGCTCCTTTATCACTTATGTGGATGAAGTTTTTGATGAAGTAGAGAAGGATTTTGCACACTTGAAAAATAGTTGCTCATCCCTTATTTCTTTTTTGGTGCACTCACAAGGTCTTTTATATATGTATAGAAGATCGGATTTATTCATAAAAAACCATATATTTTTGTAAGGTTGTTTGCATTTGATATACTTCTTGTATATGGCTGTGTTGTTGCCCTTCTTTTACACTTTGTTTGGATGGTTGTTACGTATTGTTTCATAATGTATTATATTGTATCGTACTGTAATGTCTTAATAAATACAATGCTTGGATAGATTGTGTCATTCTCCGTCGTTACATAATGTCACATATCTATAATTTGAATGATAAACCTACCACCAGGAATGTAAGGCACAAGGTAGAGCTAATATGAAAAGGTAGGGTAAATGATAACATAGAATTATTAAATAATAAGTAAAGATAAAATGAGAAGAAAATATTAAGGTAACGACGCGATCACACCAAATTGGTCATTACAAAAAATGGGTCTTTTCGTTGTTACCTAACAATGGATTTAAACGATACGATACAATAAAATTTAAGTAACAATCAAAACAAACGTTATATTTAAACTAACAATACAACGGGTAACAACCATCCAAACAAAGTGTTACTGTTGAAATTTATTACTTTTTCCAAAAATGGAGTAGATACAACCTGTATTCTAAGTTGAGCTTGTTTATGCTTTTGGTGTTATTGCACACTTCTCATTTACTAGAAGGGGTAGATGCAAGTCTAATTAGTATTAACTGCATGTCATTTTATCAAATTTGAGAGAATTAGATTGATGACTAAAGTCGGTTGTTTAAGGACTGACTGGTGTGTTTCTCTTACCCAAGCTGACAAGGTAGTGGAAAATATGTTTTTTCCTGTGTGAGAAGTGAATTACAAAATATGTTGGGATAATGTTTGTATTTTATGTAGTTGTTCCAGGGGTTTGTTACTCAGCCTTCATTGGTAATTTGGTCAAATGAATTGATGGGTGTATTTGGTAGTTTTTTCAACATTTGCGTCGCATTGGCTATCCATTTATCCATTAGTGCCACCTCTAATTGTATATGGGTTATTGGTCATCAGGCAATTAATTAGTAGTTAAATTATTCCGTTAAACCTGATCGTCTGTAGCCTAAATAGCACGTCCCATTGTGGAAAACTTGAGATTCTGTTGGTTTACATACCTAATTTGTGATAAATTAAGCAGGTTCCCTGGTGTATCAAATAAGTGATCTCTTGCTGGTTCACTGGTTGGTTCTGCCTAGCAAAAAGAAATAGTAGATCGGTCCTTTGTATTTGTGGATTAATTTTGGTTTGACATTTTTATATGAATTTTGTTTGTCATTTTTTATTTAACGTGCGCTAGGAACAAATATAAACTCGAAGGGGACTGGTGATGAACCATCTGAAGATATTGAAGCAGCTGACAGTGATTTCAATGGTAACCGTGCTCTCTCAAGTCTGGATGCAGAAGGTTGCAGTGATGAGAGAATGCTGAGGTTGGGCAGCATGCCAAATATTACTTCAACAAACAAAAGACGATATCCTGATAGAGAACCTAACAATAATCACATAGGTGGAAGTTTCTTGGAAGGCAGTTCATATAGAGGGACAGCTTTTCAAGAGATTTTCTCTGGACCTCCTTCCAATGTATATTTACAATCCATGTTTTTCTTTCTACCTTTTTGATTTGTAAAGACTTTGTTAAACCTACCGTTTCAATGGTGGAATATGTGCAGGATGAATCAGTTGGTGCGGTTTCTGATGTTGATGAATGCCCAAGTGAGGAATCGGCATCCTACTCATCTGCTACTCCAGAAAATCATGGTCTGTTCTTATTGCCTGCATCATTCTTTTACTCCAATAGCACAACAATTCAATATTGTATGGTCTCCTTACTTAGCTTGTTGTATTTATTTCAGACATCTTAGATGGACCATTATCAAATCACCACTTTGACCACTGGGGAATGGTAATGATAGCTACTCAATTTATGAAAGCCTTATTCATATTATGTGTAAATAATTTATAGCATTGAATACTCACTAACTCAATTTATGAAATCCTTCTTCATATTTTGTGTAAATAATTTATAGCATTGAATACTCTCTAAAGTCTAATCCATTGATGTTCCTTTTTGTAGGCTATGTAATGTTTTCTCTATTATTTGCTATGTTTTCTTTACTTATGTTTGCTCCTTTTCATAAAGCTTTGATATGCATTATTTGGCTGAGGATCTTTTGAGGTAACAACATTTATACCTCGACGAGGTATGGAGGTAGGGGTAAGGTTGTGTACACTGTACCCTCCTCAAACCCCACCTATGGGATTACATTGGGTTAATGTTGTCAAAGGTGTGCTTAAGCCTTGAAGTGAGACTCAAAGCACATTGAGCACTTTGCCTCACTTAATGTGTGCTTGCTTAAGTGTTGTTATCAAGGCTCTAAAGCATACTTTACCTTGCCAATGAGCCTCTTCTAAAGAGGCAACACTAAACAATTGATATTTTACTTTATCGTAATTTTTTTCAATCTCTTATTTCCATATAATTGTCATTTATGCTTATAATTGTTAGTTAAAGGCTGAACATATATATTTGTATATTTTGCTCTCTTTGTGCCTTATTTCATTATAGCCCACACTTTATTTGCGCCTTTGCGCTTAATTTCCAATAGACCTTAGAGTTTTTTTTGCTCTTTTTACTTTTGTAACACTACACCGGGCATGTCGTTGTTGTTGAACACTCACTAATCCTTCTCAATTAGGGGTCGTTTGGTATTATGTACAAGAATAATGTTGAATAGACTATTGCTAATGCTGACATTAGTAATAACGATATTAATTATGCTTACATTAGTTATGCAGAGATTATTTCTTATGCATTGTTTGGTTTGGTGGACTAAAAATAACATGCATCGAGTATTTCTAAAAAAATTATATGTTTACAAAGATATCCTCCACAAATATAGTGAAAAAGATGTGGAAAAGGTTTTGAGGGCCAATTATATATCTTTTACCCATGCTAGTACATGCATTAAAACCCCTTACATTGCTAATACCATGGTTTCCCATGTATTAGTTATACATAGCATAATACCAAATAGAGTGCTAGTTATACATAGGTTGAAAAGGTGTACCAACCAAGGTACTAGTAATACATAGAGCTGCATTATTTTTTCCAATGTATCCTATTAAACGAGCCCTTAGTGAGTGAATGATTTAAGGATCTACTGATCTACAGTTGTTGGATTTAAGTGATGTCTCCTTTTTGTATGCTCTATATCATTATTACATTTCGAAACAAACTGTATTTGCATTGATATTATGTTTTCAATGTGTAAAATATAAATGTTGAAAGTGATAATGATATGAAATCACGTGTAGTTGCAAAAAGTCGCGAGCGACTTCTGTACGTGTGGAAATATTAAAAACGCCATTCCCATACACTTCATGTCCCATGCTATACTTCCCACAACAGCTATTGTTCTATGTTATCGCATACACTTCATGTCCCATGCTATACTTCCCACAACATCTAATGTTCTATGTTATCTCTTTTATCATTTTAACTTTGAAAAAGAAAAATGATACCGTTATGAGCAATAGCACTTCACGAAGAAGTAAAACATGAATATTAAAAGCTAGTAACACTGCAGTTGAAAAGCTGCTCTGTTGAATCTGTCCTAGTGGAATGTTTTGGCATCTGCAGGCTGGGTATATATCTATGAAAAATTCATATTGTAGGCTTCTACATTCAAGGATTTCTGCTGTTCTTTTGCCTGAAGTCTCTTTAAATTATTTGTTGGCCAACGGTAGTGGAACTCATTTGGAATTAAAATTAATTGATGGCCAATGGTAGTGGAACTCATCCGGAATTAAAATTAATTGATGGCCAACGATGGTGGAACTCATTTGGAATTAAAATTATTTGACGACTTGTGCAGTTTAGTATCTTCCATTTCATCCTTTATTTACCAATATTTTTTCTGTTTTGCAGTTTGAAAACAGCCCGATCGTTTTCTGTCCCGATTATCTCTATTATCAAGGAACATCCTACGTAGTGACAGATACTACAGTAACCTTTTCCAGTAATTGTGTTGAGGTCAAAGGCTCAACAATGAATGAGGATTCAGGAGCTTTTTGCATTCGCTTTGAAGTTGAAGACATATTCCAAATTCAACCACGTTTGTCAGGGAGGGTGAGTTTTATCATTACACATTTTCGAGCAAGTGTTGTGTGATGCTTGCAGATGTCGTGGGGCTGATAAGTATCATTGTTTTGTTTTTAGTTTGACGTAGCTGTGTTTAAGATCCATGTAAATAAAAGATCAACAACACAAGGTGAAAATGCTCAAGAGACTTCTGGTACGCTGTTCTGCTGCTCATGCTCTTCTCTGGATGTATTCATTTTTCAGTTGAGCTCCAGTTATATCTGTAATTTTATGCTCTTCTTATTTTGAAATTTTTTATTATTATGCTTAAGTGGGAATCAGTAATGGGGTGTTATTATTTTTGAATCCAGTTCACTCTTCACCCTCTCACTATATTTTTTTTAGTAATGAAAGTAACCATAAGAAACGAGTAAACTTTGAAAATGAATTGGAAATTTGTTTCTTGTTTAGAGTTTCTTGTATGTGAACCTCTTCACTTTTGGAGGTCTTAGGACCATGAGATGCTTATAACCTGCAAAAGCAATTTTCTCTAAATAATAAAGACCCTTCTAACCTTTTATCTTAGTGAACCATCTTAAGATCTAAGACTTTGACTTACTGTAGCTTTTCATTGGTCAAGGTTTGACTCTTTGCTGCTTGCCCGCTTTTACTTTTCTTGCTAAAATGTTATCAATTCTCCGAGGAACCATTAGATTTTATTTTTTTGATAACCAAGAAATCCGTCTGTGACCCGCCCTTTGGACCAATCACAGCCTTCTAAACTCGGTGGATAATGGGCCCGCCCCTCTACCCTTCTCCACTTAAATACCGGGCTTCGCTTTGCATGGTGTGGGGATTGAACCTGCGACCTAAGCCACAAATCCTCCACCTTTTGCCACTTGAGCTAGGCCTTGGGAGCAGGAACCATAAGATTTTTTTCAGTTGATAGCATGATAACGTGCTATGAGAGGGAGCACTCTTGTTGAACATGCAGAAGTTTGTTAATTAAGCTCTTTCTTAAAGGAAAAGAGAATAAGAACAAAGCTATACAAACTATTAAGGAATTTAAATAATGTTTCACTGTTTGTAGAAACTCTATGTCTTGGGCAAATACAAAGGAATTAACATTTTGACAAGTTGTTTTCTCTTCATGTTTTTGTTCTTCTATCCTTTGATGTAGGTTTCAATTATCGATTTGAGGTTACACATTTTGGGCTTGGAGTAGCTACTTTGTGAATCATGATTCCTTTCCTTTATGGTCTATTCCAAAAATCGACACTTCGCAAATTTTTATATTTAGGAACTTTTAACTTTAAACGTCATATTTTACCTTTAATATCGTTCTTTAATAGACATAGAAATATCATAGCATGTTTTAGACCAGACATTCTAACAATACTTTTGGTATTTGGCAATAATCTTACTTTCTTCCTTAATCTCCTTGCTCAATCAAATGCAACCATATAAAATAACAGATGGAGGATTATTATCAAAATTTTAAAATGCAATTAAATGACATTTTTAAAGCAAAGTACCAAACCATACAAATTATTGGCTACAGACTGTAGATGAAATCATGTTTCCTTTTGCTTTCCAATAATGTAGACTTTATCGTGCTATGTTTTTAGACAAATTTACTATTCTTTCCTTCCTTTTGACGATACATGTCCTTATCTTGGGGAGGATCTGTGGATAGGGACTTCCCTCTCTCTGTTGTATAGACACATATATGTTGCCTTTCTTGTCTATGTAATGCTTCAGTTTCGTCATTTTGTTTCTTAGAAAGTGATTTGGTTGCTTGAATTTACCATTTTATGTACGCAATGCTTCAGTCTTGTCATATTGTTTCTTATAAAGTGTTATGGTTCCTTGAACTTACACCTTTTCTGCATTCTTTGTGATACAACAACATATCTAGTATAGTCCCTTAGAGTGGGATTTGGGGAGAGTAGAGTGTATTTAGACCTTACCTCTACCTAGAGGTAAGGTAGGGAGGTTGTTTTCGGTAGACCTCTGCTCAAGACAAAAACAATTTAGAAAAAAAATGAAACAACCTATCGTAGCGGAATAGTACTACAACAATATTCCTATAATTGAACTACACAAAACAATAGATAGTAACATAAATCGAAGAACAAGAAACTACAAGAGTAGTACTACGTCTGTTAGTCAGGGCAACATGACAATACACTCCTACTTACTAGCATAGATACCCTCCAACCTATTGGCCTTCTATTCTAATTCGTCTTCTCCACGCTTTCCTTTCTAAGGTCATGTCCTCGTTAAATTGCAACTACACCATGTTTTATCTAATCACATCTCCCCATAACTTTTTTGGTCTACCTCTGCCTCCCCTAAATCCATCCATAGCCAACCTCTCACATCTTTGCACTGGGGAATTCATGCATCTTCTCATCACAATGTTGAACCATCTCAACCTCGTTTCTCGATTCTTGTCTTCCATCGAAGTCACTCCCACCTTGTCTCAGATATCCTCATTTTTAATCCTATCTCGTCTAGTAAACCCACACATCCATCACAACATTCTCATCTGCGCCACATTCATCTTTTGAATGTGAGAGTTCTGGACTGGCCAACATTCTGCTCTATAACATAGTTGGTCTAACCACCACTCTGTAAAACTTGCCTTTTAAGTTTAGGTGACACCTTCTTATTACACAAGACTCTGAATGCGAGCCTCCATTCCATCCACCCTGCACCATTACATTGAGTGACATTCTCGTCAATCTTCCTATTTTCTTGGATAATAGATCCAAGATACCTGAAACTACCCCTCTTTTGGATAGTTTGTGTATCAAACCTCACTTCCACATTAGCTTCATGTGTCACATCACTGAAATTGCATTCCAAGTATTTAGTCTTGGTCCTGCTCAACCTGAACCCTTAAGATTTTAGGGTCTATCTCCTAACCTCTAGCTTAGCGTTAACTCCGTTGCGAGTCTCATCAATCAAAACTATGTCATCGGCAAATAACATACAACATGACACCTCATCTTGAATTTGTCGTGTCAATATATCCATCACAAAGACACATTTATTAAGATCAGTTTGTAGATTTATTAAGATCTCTTTAAGTATCTTCTTTTCTAGTTGTTTTTTTTAATCTAACAATTTTTTATGGTGTCCAACATGTCCTTAATGCTGGGGAATACACATTTACCAGTTTAAAAAAAAAATATATCCATCACTAAGACAAATAAAAGCAGGCTAAGGGTTGATCCCTGGTGCAACCCCATTAACACGGGAAAGTGTCGTGAGTCTCCTTCCATTGTCCTTACTCAAGTCTTGGCTCCATAGTACATGTCCGTAATCGACCTAGTGTACGTCACAAGTACACCTTTAGCCTCCAAACACCTCCATAGAACCTCCTTGAGGACTCTGTCATAAGCCTTTTCTAGGTCGATGCAATACCATATGTACGTCTTACTTCCTCTCCCTATACTGCGCCACCAGTTTCCTTACGAGATGAATGGCTTTTGTAGTCTAGCGCCACGACATATATCCGAATTGGTTCACAAAAATAGTCATGATCCTCCATACCCTCATCTGCACCGGTTGTTGCAAGTTTGAATGCCATCCTTGTTCTTGTACAATGGAATCATCGTACTCCATCTCCATGTTTCGGGCATCTACACCATCTTGAAAACGACATTATACAACTCAGTCGTTTCTAGATCCTCTTCACAGAGAGGAAATATCTTCTTGTCCTTTCTAGATCCTCTTGACAATTTTAGGACCCTATTGGCTTGCATTATTCTTCCATTTTAAAAGTGAAGTTTCCTTCCGGAATTAAATCTTTAACAGTCTATAGAGAATGACAGGCTAAACACTTGTGATTTGCTTCGAGTTAGGAGAAAAATAAATGTTATTTCTCCTAACTAGTGTGTAATGTTTAAACAACTAGACATAGCAATGAGTGTAACACACACTAGACAGAGGCGAATCCAGGATTTTAAGAAAACGGGTGCACCATTGCTTTAAAGATAATATCAAAAAAATTATAATAACAATAACTAAGCGAGCAATACATAAAAATTACATTACCACAAAAAATATCATCAATTTACAATTGTACTCGACGAGACTTCATATTTTGAAAACTGCTGCTAGGTTTTGAAATGGCGCCGGGCGAGAGCGCCGCTATGCCCCTTAATGAATCGAATGGTCCTTCGACCTTCGTTTGATTCCGACGGCGATCTATAATAGCATCATTACTTACATTTTCAAATATCTTCCGCTCTATCTTACAAACTAAACATCCATTCAAAAATTCTTCACCAATGCTATTCAACTTAGTCACAAATTTAACTAGCAAATTTAAAATAGAATAAGAGAATCGCATATCTTTCACAATAAAAAATAAGGGAATCACACCCTTGCAAGTTCAAATAAAATAGAGGAATCACAATCCTTGCAAATCTAACTAAAATAGAGGAATCACACCCCTTTCACATTTAACAATAAAAAAATCACACATTCATAATAAAAAGAGGACTTATGCCTCTTTTGCATTCGAAATCACATATTCATAGAAAGAAGAGGAATCACACCCCTTTCACATTT